>VMDO01004493.1:0-124635 GCA_007922755.1 Pedetes capensis | reverse complement strand
ACACAAAGAGGTTAAGTTTCAAGAAATTGACAGCATCAAACATTAACAATGGTGTGGAGCACCTAGAACTCTCATGCATCACCAATTACAAGTGGAAATTAGATCAATAGTCTTTGACAATTAGTAGTTGTAAAGTTAAACATAAGCATGCCCTCTGACTTCAAATGTTCACTTCTAGTTTTATGGCTAACAGAAGTATGTACTTTCTGGGGGTATCAGAAATGTATATAGTTTTTTAAGAGATGTTACCTCTTGCAGTTGAATTGAATTATAGTAACAATATGTAGTATGACATTCCCTCAAAAGATGCCATTAACTTAGTGCTAAGTGCCACCATGCGACAAAACGAAGAAAATGGCAGGAGCATGATTGTCACTCAAGGGTCACAAGACCATTTTGAAATGGTATTTGAAATTTGAGAATAGTGGAAGTACAATGGCAATGGAGGGGTGAGTATGCAACAGAACCTTTAACACACCTGGTATTGTGTATGATGTGTACAAGGAAAGATCCAGGAGGCTTCACACAACCAAAAGTCCTGCTTCTCCTGCTATGGTGTTGGAACAGTTTACATTCTTGCCACAGAAATCTATCAATGTGCACTTGTGACAGCAGTTAGCAGAAAAAGTACACGATGCATTCTTAAAACAGCAAAATGGAAAATCTTTGTTCCAAGATGTGTATACATTACAATTAACTAGTCAAAAAACAGAGGCAAAGACATTTTTGCAAACAGCAAGAGACAAGCAACTCATTACATACAAAGAGACTAATGGACTATCAGTAGTTCTTACAAGAAACTTTACAACCCAAGTTAGAGTGGGATGATATAATTAAAGTACCATATATAAGTACAGACCCCCTAAGATTGAATTTATTTGTAAAACATCATGTATTTATTTTTACATGTGTAAACTTCATTCAACTTCAAAGTACTGTCCAATTGATGCAATAAACCTATTAAGAAGTTTATTCCATTGTTCAAAACAAGTTTTTAACTTGTTGATATTGATGTCTTTATTGCTTCTGCTATTTGTTTCACCTCCTCCACATCAGCAAAACATTTCCCTTCAAGAAATTTTTCATGAGAGGAAACAAGAAATAAAGTTGCATGGGGGCAAAATCAGGTGAATAGGGAGGGTGGGCACAAGGGTTGTGCTGCTTTTGGTCAAAAACTCCTAAAGGCTCAGCTGATGCATTATCACAGTGGAGGAACCTGTCACTTGTTTGCCACAACTCAGCATGTTTCTTCCCCAAATCCTGATGCAACCTTCTCAAAACTTCCAGATAGTAAAAAATTTGCTTGACTGTTTGAGAAACAAATTCCAAGTATACAATTCCTCTCATATCAAAGGACAAATGATTAGTGTTTTCACATTCATTTCCAGTTTTTTGGTGGGTCTCCCTCATACATAATAAGTAATATTATTTATATATATATATATATATATATATATATATATATATATATATAAGCCAAATAAGAACATAATACTGGGAAAAACTATCCTTTAAAACTGAGGGAATATATTATAGTTAGATCTGCCTCACAAATGATAAAGAGAATTCTTCACATTGAAACTAAAGCACACTAAACAGGACATGAAAACATAATATTGTATAGATGAAGATAAATGTAAGAGCAAATACAAAAATCCACCACTGTATTGGTGGCATGTAAATCATTTGCAACCTCAGCAAAAAAAAAAAATTAAAAAGACCAAAGTATGAAGTATAATTTCTTTAAATTCACTTTCTGTTTATTTGTGCCTTATCCTTCTGTAAACTTCATGATCAGCAACTTTGTGTGTGGCAAGAAGTGAATGTGCAATGTCCTTCCCATGTCTGAGCCAGTACAAGAAAGCTTTTGTCTCCTACTCTGATGTCTCCATTCAGACTTTAATCCTTTGGAAATCATATAAGCTTCGACACCAACCAGCATTTTCCTGGTGAACATGAGCCTACTTACTTCTTTTCCGTCCTCAAAGCAAATGTTGTTTGCAGGTACCCGTCAGCACTGGAACCTGTACCTGGAATCCTGCTGAAGAGATTGAGATTTTTAGCACCTACACATGTAGGGATTCCCCCAGGGGAGGAAAGAAAAGGCCATGAATTGGAAATAACTTGGATCATGCCTACATGGCCCATCTTTGACTCCTGTAGCCTGACTCAGAAGTTTGCTCCCAACTGACTTGGCCTGTGTCCATTAGAATAGTTTCTAACAGACCGCAACAGTTTCTAATGGATGGCCTCTAACAGTGCTCCAATTGATTGATCCCTTTAGGATGCCCTATTAGCATACTTATCTGATAGGTTAAGCCCTGGTCACCCCATATGATGTGTCAATCTCTGATTGGTCAGCCAGACTATATAAGCAGAGCTCATCCACCAGAGTAGGAGAGTCTCAACCCCACAGACCCAGAGTCGATTCAGCCTTCCACCAAGAGATAGTGACTACCCAGCGACAAGGAGAAGACACAGAAGACTTCAATCAAGTCTTCTAGCAACTAAAAAGACTACAAGCAAGTCAAGAAGAACCCTAAAGCTCCCCCTTGGGGAGGAGAGAAGAAGATGATGAGAGTCAAGAGAGACCATCACAGAGAGAGACCAGCGTGAAGGCTGAGCTATCTACTACCCACAGAGTTGTAATATCTCTGAGTTGTGTAACATCTCAGAGCTGTAACATCTTGCTATTTAATAAAGCTATAAATAGTTTCTTTTGTAAGAAGGCATCCTGAAGCCCTTCTTGTTGCCACCACACTCACCCAATCCTGTGAGTCCATTTAGTGGATATGGAGCTCCAGCCCCAGGACCTGGCTGGTTCAAGAGAAGGAGCCCATATCCACATATGTCAGAGTAGCTCCTGTCCTTAAGGATATTTCTTGGGCTCCAATATCCAGTGTTTCTCTAGTTGCCTAAAGGCCAGCAGATGCAGTATGAACCTTGTGCAAGAGCTTTGTTCCTCTGGTCTCATTTCTTACCATCCAGGCTTCTGAGTTTTCCACCTCTTGGGTTTTCACACTTCTCTCTAACCTCTTATTCTTCTCCCTAGAGTTTGGAGCCAAGCTTCGAATATTAGCAAACCACTATAAGTTCCTTGGTGGAAAATCTTTATTTCTTACCTAATTTCTTACCTAATTAGATTACTAGGCTCTATGTGGGCTCTCTGACTGTTGTTTAGATATTCCTCCCTACTCTACCTGACCCCTATGGGATGTATACTTGCTATTCCTCCTTAAGCTTTTCTTTTCTCAACGGTTTAATTACTCAAGCTTGGGTACCTTCTAGCTGATTCCAGAAACTTATATCCTTATATCTAGCTAACAATTATACAGTGGGTAAGAAAATTAATAAAAGTGATGGGGAAAAAGGCCCAATGAAGCAGATATTCATTCATAAATTTGGAATCTGCCTTGGATGGGAGTAAAGGTAAGAGAACTCAAAGTGCCATAGGTGGTATTTCAGGTAAAAGCAGGAGTGCCAATAGAATTGAAAATAGTGTCCGTGCAAAGCCATACTATGGAGTCTGGACACTTAATGCACCCTGGGAATTGTATTGACATTTCTGTGGAAGGGTGCTGAAGGAAGAACAGCAATAAACTGAATGACTTAGGACAACTATAAGACCTTAACAAAAACAATGTGATTAGTATGGTCATTTATGAGAGGCAGAAAGAAAGGTTAGTTGTTGATACTATCCTTGCCATCAGGGAAAATTGTACTGCAGTTGAGACAATGGTACAGAATGCAATTTTCCACCAGCTAGCCAGAGCCTATTCTCTTATTCGTCCAATGAAAGGGAAATGCTGAATTGAGTTGAAATGTGGGAAAAAGGAAATGATGAAAGCTACACTAGAGTTAATCTGATCCAGAAGCTTTTTGTTGGTAGATTTCTAAAACACACTTGGCAACCTAGGTATCTATGGAAATTCCAAGAAAATCTTCTAATAAACTTTTTGCTTTAATTTTAGGATTTTTTAGATTTAAGAAAATTTGTGAAGGTAGTACAGAGAGTTTCCATATATTCTACCCCTATTTTCCTCTATTATTAACAGCTTACATCAGCATGGTACATCTGTCATGATTAATGGGCCAACATTGATACATTTTTATTGATGGAAGTCCATAGTTTTTACAGACTTCTTGAGTTTTTATCAAATGTCTTTTCTCTGTTACAGGTTCTCCTCCAACACACATGGAATGTAGTCTTGTGTAACTCTTCTTGGTTGTGACAGTTTCTCAGAATTTCCTTGTTTTTCATGATCTTGACATCTTGAGAAGTAGCAGCCATTTATTTTTGTAGAAATCCCCTCAAATGGGATTTGTGCAATGCTTTTCTCATGCATATTCTGGGCTTATAAATTAGCAGAAAGGAGATCACAAAAGTAAAATTTGATATCATATTAAAGGATCATACTATGAATATGATGTATCATTATTAATTTTAATGTTGAGCCCTTGGCTGAAATCATGGTTTTCATGTTTCTCCACAGCAAATTCATCACCCCCTTTCCATTCTATACTCTTTTCAAGTGAGGCACCATAAAAAGCCAATGCTCACCTGAATGCCATGATGCATACCTGTAATCCTAGCAATTCAGGAGGCTGAGGCAGGAGGATTGTGAGTTGGAGGCCAGAGGCAGCCTACATAACTTAGTGAGACCCTATCTCAAAATGAAAAATAAAAATGGAGCTGAGGGTACAACATAGTGGTAAAGAATCCACCTAGCATGTACAAGCAAAATTTTACTAAAGATCATTCAAAAGCGACTGCAGCAGTATATGGACAGGGAATTACCAGAAAATCAAGCAGGATTCAGAGGAGGGTGGGGAACAAGGGACATCATTGCTGACGCCAGGTGGATATTAGCCAATGGCAGAGAATATCAGAAAGATGTCTATCTATGTTTTATTGACTAAGCAAAGGCATTTGACTGCATGGATCATAATAAGTTATGGATAACACATCAGAAAATGGAAATACCAGAGCACCTAATTGTACTCATGAGGAATCTGTACATGACCAGGAGGCAGTTGTTCAAATAGAATAAGGAAACACTGCCTGATTTAAAGTTGAGAAAGGTGTGTGTGTCAGGGCTGTATACTTCCACCCTATCTCTTCAATTTATATGCTGGACTTTATGAGGAAGAATGCGGCATCAGGATTGGAGGAAGACTCATTAAAAACCTGTGTTATGCAGATGACACAACTCTGCTTGCTGAAAGTGAAGAGGATTTAAAATATTTACTGATGAATATCAAAGATCACAGCCTTCAATATAGGTTGTGACTAAACATCAACAAAGCAAAAATCCTTATGACTGGGTCAGTGTGCAACTTCACAATAGATGGAGAAAAGATTGAAGTTGTCCAAGATTTTGCTTTGCTTTGCTCTATAATCAACACCTGCGGAAGCAGCAGTCAAGAAATCAAAAAACGCATTGCCCTAGGCAAAGCTGTGGCAAAAGATCTCTTTAGAGTATTAAAAAGCAAAGATACCACATTGAAGATGAAGGTGCATCTGACTCTTGCCATGGTATTTTCAGTCACATCATATAGTTGTGAAAACTGGACATTGAACAAGGGATACAGGAGAAGAATTGATGCTTTTGGATTATGGTGCTGGAGAAGTCTATTGAATATACTGTGGACTGCCAAAAGAACTAACAGATCTGTCCTAGAAGAAGTGTAACCAGAGTGTTCCTTGGAAGCAAGAATGGCCAGACTGTGTCTTACATATTTTGGACATGCAGTCAGGAGAGATCAATACCTGGAGGAAGACATGTTTGGGAGAATGTCAAGTCAAGGAAAAAAAGGAAAACCATCCACCAGATGGATTGACATAGTGTCTGCAACAATGCGCTTAAACATAAAAAAGATATTGTGCCTGCCACAGAATGGAGAAGTGTTTCGATCTGCTGTACATAGGGTCACTATGAGTTGGACTCGATTTGATGGCTCCTAACAACATCAACAGCATGTGCAAAGACCTGAGTTCAAGACCCTAGTACTGAAAAAAAAAAAAAGCCCACACTTAAAGAATGAAGAAGTATGCTCTACCTTCTTGAATGTAGGGTGTCTACATAAAGTTTTGGGATTCTTTTCTCCGATTTGCATAATCTTAAGTAATTAACTTATATAAGTATGGACTCATAGCCCTTAATTTTACACCTTGCACTATAAACCAATACCACTTAATTTTATTACACATTGTATTGGTTACTTGGAGCCCTTTCAGTTGGCTTCTGATACACCTCTACTATTGTGAAGGTGTTCGTTTGTTTGTAGCACTTGTGTTCCCTGGCATTACATGATACTCCAGTTCATCTGATATGTTTTCTGTCCTAGTCCTAGATTCGGCCATTTCTCCAAGGAACTCTGTTTCTTTTCACTGGATGATGATATTAAAAACAAGATCTAGCCAGGCATGATTGCTTATGACTTTAATCCCAGCAACTCAGGAGGTGGAAGCAGGAGGATCATAAGTTCAAGACCAGAGACAGCCCTTGGTTCAACTCCCCAGTACCACAAGAAAAAAAAAAGAAAAAGAAAAAATATCTGAGCTAGACCATATTTAGGTTTATAAGAAACTGCCAAATTATCTTTCAAAATGGTTCTATCATTTGGCATCAATAAATGAGAATTCCTGTTGTTTGACATCCATCTCAGCATGTAGTATTGTTAGTTTTTTGTTTGTTTTAGTTTTTAATTTTAATTATTTTAGTAGGTGTATAGTAATACCTTGCTTTAATCAGCAAATTTATGAGGGCATATGATATTGAGCATCTTTTCATTTGCTAATTTGACATTTGTGTATTTTTTATTATATGTTTGCTCAAATCTTTTGTCCATTTTTAATTGAGAATTTGTTTTCATACTGTTGAATTTAACAGTTTTTATATCTTTTTGGCATGCATTTTTCTCCAGCCATAATTTAAAAATACTTTCAGTCTGGAGCGTCTTCATTCCCTGAGCAAGGATTTTCACAGTGCAGATGTTTTAGATTTTATTAAAGTGCAACTTATCAATATTCTTTCTTTCAAAGATAGTGTTTTTGTATTATATTTAAAGCTGCATTGGCAAATCCAAGGTCACTGCATTTTTCTCAGCATTATTTAATAAGGAGTTTTATTAAAATATAATATACAGCATTAAAGTACACCAATCTTCAGTTTGCAGCTTAATGAATCATTACAGACTGAACACATCCATTTAACTACAAAATAGTTCAACATACAGACTACATCCTGGGAGGTCAAATTTGGCAGGTCGCCAGTTTTTGTATAGCCTACAATCTAACTAAATTTCTTTCTTTCCTTTCTCTCTTAACATTTTTGAATGCTTAAAAACATTAAAAAGAGTATTATATTTTATACAGTTCACATGAAAATTTTATGAAATTCATGTTCTAGTGTTTATGAATAGTTACATTTATTAAAAAATATATTGCCCCTGACTACTTACTTTTACACTAGAGCTGAGTCATTGGTACAAAGATCATATGGTTTGCCAAGATTAAAGTATTTACTATCTGACCCTTTACAGAACAAGTTGCCAACTCATGGTATGGAATATTACCAGCACCTCAAAAGCACCCCTCATGGCCATTTACATCATTGCATCTGTAAAAATACTTTTCTGATTTATTCCACCATAGTTTTTCTTTTATTTTGCCTTAATGGGAAACCATATGAGGGTCTCCTTGAGTAGGACCTGACTTGACAGCAGCAAACGTTAACAATAACAATAATAGGAATTGAAGTATATGGTGTATTCAGGGGTGCTTTGCTTCTTTCACTACATATTTCGTTCATCAGAAATGTACATCTTACCTTTGCAGCAATAGCTGATTTCATTCTACTCTTGGACATTTGGACTTTGTCAGTTTGAGGCTAATATTATTAATGTTGATGAGAATAATTTTGTTTATGTCTTAGTCCCTGTCTATCCTCAGAGCTATATATAGAGTTCTATTGGATACATACATACCTAGATGTGGAACTGCTGAGCCATAGGGAATACAAAAGTTAAACTTTAGAAGGTAATATCAAAGCCTTTTCTAAAGTATTTTACAAGTTCATATTCTGATCAGTATTGCACTGATGTGCCAGTTACCTTATACTTTATATGTGTAATATGCATTTGTTTTTCTATGATAGACAAACAGGCACTATGTATAATATACACATTTATTTATTTAGGTTGGAGTTTTGTGACATCTCATTGTATACATCATATGTTTATATAAATGTACTATATATTATAAAACATCATATAATATGTACATAGACTTTACCTTCCATATTTGAAGCTTGTAATTCACTGGTGCTTGTTTTTGATATGAGTGAGGTAGTGGTTAGGGTTAATCTTTTTTTATTGGATCTCACATTTTCCCCATTGTCTTTCACGGAATTGTTGGGTCTGGCTCATGGCCACCCTTATAGGGTTTTCATGGGTGCTTGTTTTAGGATTGCTTCAGGAATGGATTGCCGTGTCCTTCTCCCATTTTTGCAGTGCTAGGGATTGAACCCAGAGCCTCAGAGAGCACAGAGTATCACTCTCCCACCTGAGCTACACCCCAGCCCCAAAAGTTTGTTGTTGTTGTTGTTAGGTGCAGTGGAGTTGGGTCCAACTCATAGAGTCCCTCATAAGGTTTTCAATGGCTGATTTTTTTTCAGGATTATTCTAAGAGTGGATGACCACATCCTTCTCCCATTTTTGCAGTGCTGGGAATTAAATCTGGGTCCTCAGAAAGTATGGGTCATCCTGTTGGATTCAGGGGAAAGCTGGTGAGCAGGGTCCATGGCTACCTGCTGAGAACCACATAAGGTTTCCAGCACTCCCTCCTATTCTCCTGCTTCTGGCTTCCACAGACAATTTACCCTTGGTGTGGTAGGTGGACTGAGACAGAAGCCAAACCTCTGGGGAGTGTTTGAGAAGACAAGAGAAGCTTAGCATTTACTTTGCTTCCACTTCCCCTGTGGAGAATCCTGTGGCCAAAAGGGGCCCCTCAGCACCAAGCTGTACTGCCTCAGAGAAGGATAGAACTGAGCGAAAGGAAATGGATCCATGCCTCCACTTTTTTGCTCCAACAAGGTGCTGAAATTTCAGCTAGACTCCAGTACACCCATAAAATTATGTTAGTGCACAAGGGGCTGCCAAAATTGGTATTTCTATGAGGGCACCAGTTCCTGAGCTTCCTATTTCTCCATGTTGCTGACATGACTATATTACATTTCTATTTAACATTTTAATGTCTGTAGAATTTATAGTAAAGCTAACTTTTTTATTCCTTATAGTGGTAATATAATCTTTTTCTCATTATTCCCATGTTCAATCTCACTGTAGGTTTATCAATTTAGATTATCTCTTCAAACAAATACTATTTGGCTTTATTGATTTTTTTTTCTGTTTTATTGATTTCTAGCTGTGTCATTATTATTGCTTTTCTTATTTCTTTTGTGTCTATTTTCTTGACTTATAATGCATGCTTTAGAACTTGCATTTTCAGGTTTTTTCTTTTTCTTTTCTTTTTTTTTTTTTTTTTTTTTTTTTTTTTTTTTTTTTTTTTTTTTTTTTTTTTTTTTTTTTTTTTTTTTTTTTTTTTTTTTTTTTTTTTTTTTTTTTTTTTTTTTTTTTTTTTTTTTTTTTTTTTTTTTTTTTTTTTTTTTTTTTTTTTTTTTTTTTTTTTTTTTTTTTTGTGGTACTAGGGGTTGAACCCATGGCCTCACACTTGCATGCTCTGCAAGTGCTGGACCGCTGAGCTGCACCCCCAGCCCCTTTTTCTTTCTTTACTTTTTGAGACAGGGTCTTGCTAAGTTATGCAGACTTCCTCTGGTCTCAAAATTGCGATCCTCCTGGCTCTGCCTCCCAAACTGCTGGGATTACAGGTGTGCGCCACCACGCCCTGCTCCTTATAGGGTTTTCAATGGCTGACTGTTTCAGGATTGCCTTGGGAGTGGATTGCCAGGTCCTTCTCCCACTTTTGTGGTGCTGATTGAACTCTGGACCTCAGAGACTACAGTGTAGCGCTCTACCAACTGAGCTAAATCCCAGCCCCCTTTACCATTAGTCACAGTTTTCAGTGTTGGAAAACTGGAAAGAGTACTTGCTGGTAGAAGAAATAAATGAAGATGTACAAAGAAAGGATTTGTAAAAGAAGGAGAAGAAACAGCTTTATCTTTTAGTTGGAAGTGATGGTTCTGCCTTGCAACAAATATAGAGGGCAATCTAAGTGTGAAAGTGAGCATTAGTATGTTAGGTGAAGGTGTTACCAGAGAATTATCAAAAATACCAGAGAAAAAGATGAGAAATTAAACTGACCTAAATTTTTAGGAGACAACCTAAAATACACACTTGAATTTGAAATAAAAATAATAATTCAAAAATCATCAGAAACTCATTTGAGCTAAGGAGAATAATCAATTTTCCTTATTTCTATTCTCTGAATGAGGTTCTGCCAGTTGATTTTCCCTCCAAAAAAATTCTCCTAATTGCAATTATTTAGCAATTGCAATCCTTTCCAGAATAATATAAATCTCTTGATGCCAAGGATTATTCCTTCTTTTGTTTCCATTAACCTGAATCAATAGAGTTTTCATTCATTTACTATTTTTCCCTAAAAATGTGCCATGTTAAAATTAGCATCACTTTTCAGTTATGAAGGGGCACCACATACAGAATTAATAAATTATATGACATAGGTTTTTGCTCATTTTTCCAAACACCAGGATAAAAATACATGCCCTAATTATAATAGTATTACAATGAAATAACATATTTCCCTTTATAAGTATGCACATTGCAGCATCATTTCAGGTAAACCTGAACACTCTTCAAGAGAAGATTCTGGTCATAGTCTGTGCCCTCTTTGCATATATATATTTCTCTTTCAGTACAGAATTATGACCCTATTGTTTTATGTTTGATTGCATATTTCAAGTTCTGGTATGAATTGCCCAAGAATAAAAATAATGAAAGTACAGAATAATAAAAGACTCACTGATTACCTGATTATTGATAGTTAAGAATTAATTGTGTATTGTTTATATTATGTGAAACTTGGAGAATCATGTTGGTCTAACTTTTTTCTGTACATCAATGCCTGGTTTTCTGAAATGCCACATCTCAAATAGTTATTTTTTTACTAGAAGAGGCACTGAATACTTATCTCTTTTCTGTATGATACAGTTACTATTGTAACTAGCATGGTTACCTCCACTATTTCTGCCTTAAAGCCAAAAACACTGCTTACAGTATTAATAGCTACTACTGCACATCTATGTACTCCATTAGTGTTTCCATGGGATATTTCGGTTGAGGTTTCTTATGCTATGGGGCCATGTAAATGTACCACATATAAGGAATTCAAGTATTCAAAGGAGTTCTTCCCAGCAATTGCTTAGTTTTGGTCTTCTGCTCTCTACAAAAAGACTTTTAATCTCCTCCTAGGACTAATTACAAATAAGTCTCAACTGAAAGTTGGCTTAAAAACCTATTTACAGTTTATTCAATCTTAAATAAGAAGCCTCTAGCCATTTCTGTTAGTTTCCGAGGATTGCTGTATCAAATGAACACAGACTTCCTGTTTAAGCCAACAAAAATTCGTTTCTTCATAAGTCTGGGGGCCAGAAGTCTGACTCAGCTTGCCAGCAAGCTAGCTCCTCCTCTGAAGCCTGGATGGAAGGTCCCTTCCTTGCCTTTTCCAGATTCTGGTGACTATAAACTTTCCCTGTACTGTGTTAACATAATTTCAATATCTGCCTCTGTCTTCAGATGGCTTTCCTCTGTGTATTTTTCTTCTTATAGGGACTCTTGATATTATTAGGACCCACCAAATTAATCCAGGATGATTTCATCCTATGATCCAATCCTTCACTTAATTATATCTGTGAAGAGCATTTTTCTAATAATGTCACATTCATAAATACAAAAATTTAGAACTTAAATTTTTTGAGGACCACAATTCATCTACAACACAACTGATGAACCAAACACAGGTGTGTGTCAACTTGGCAATGGCAAACTTTTCTGAATCATGTCACCTAATAATAAGTGCTGCACTGCAGTCTCTGAGGTCCCAAGTTCAATTCCCAGCACCGCAAAAATGGGAGAAGTACCTGGCAATCCACTCCCAAGGCAATCCCAAAACAATCTGCCATTGAAAACCCTATGAGGGTTGCTGTGAGGCAGATACCCACTCGACTGCAACTAACAACAACAACAACAATAACTCAGAAGTGAGCTGTGATTTTCTTATCAGCTATTATGGGGCTGAACCCAGAGTCTCAAGCACACTTTAAAACCACTCTACCAATGAGCGGCACCCTCTCCCCCTTTTATAATTTTTTAATTTTTTTTACTTTTGAGTCAGGGTCTTGCTAAATTATGCAGGTTATCTCTAGCCTCAAACTTGCGATCCTCCTGCTTCCACTTCCCAAGTCACTGGGATTATAGGTGTGTGCCACCACTCTAGTCTCAATTGAATAGATTCTTACTGGGATGGAAGAGCAAAGGATAACTAAAGAGTATAAAAAGCAAGCACTGAAATTTTCCTGCTTCAGCAAAATTTGCACTTCCAATATTTTCTGTGCCATGGATGTATGCTGAAATGATGAAAATTTTAAGACAAATGAAAACAAACCTGGATATACAATTACAATTATGTTACAATTACAATTGTATACAAATACAATTAAAATATAATTAAAGCAATGAATAATGCCTTCGGTTGTTACATATAGGTTAGTTTGCTTTGCTGCTCCATCCTCCAAAATAAAACAATCTTTTTCCAAAGAGAATATTTACAATAAAGTTTAAATACTGTTTTATTTCACTTACTATTGTTGTTGTTAGGGGCCATCAAGGCAGGTCTGACTCTTAACAACCCTATGTATTACAGAATGAAACACTTCTGACACTGCCATGCCTGGTACTATGTCAGTGCTTCTCTGCTATTCATAAGGTTTTCAATGGATGATTGCTTTGGGATTTCTTTAGGAGTGGATTGGTATGTCCTTCTCCCATTTTTGTGGTGCTGGGGTTTGAACTCAGGGCCTCAGAGAGTACAGAGCAGTAAGCACTCTACCAACTGAGCTAAACCTAGGACACATATGTCACATGTATTTTGATGGATTGAGTTTTCTTATGGTATGACTTGATAATCCAGGAAGGAAATTCCAATTTATAACAATATACTTAAAGGAAATAAGAGTCAACAATTTTTACAGAAAAATGGGTTAGAAAATAAATAACAAGGTGCTTATACTTTACTCCAATTAGACAACCATATTCATTCTGAATCTTATTATTAGAACAGAGTATAGAACTTCCCACTAATCTGAAGAAGACTTTTTAAATATTTAGTCCATTTAATTGACATTGCTCTCTTTCTAGAGTCTTCTATCATGTGAGCTGTGTTCCTCTGATATGCAACAAACACATTTGGTTTAAGCTTTTGTGCTTTTTTGTTCATTCCCATATCAAATCTTAGCTCACAAGTTTCTCTTCTGCTTAGAGATCCCTTCCCAGATCCCAAGGATACTTCCAGTGCTGATGTACCCTATGCCTCTGTGAAGCCTTTTCATCTTGACTTAAGTTTCCAGTTGTATCTACTTCTGCAGTGCTCATTGATAGTTTTGAGCAAAACAAAGAAAACAAAACCAAGTGTATTGATTATCTACCATATTCAAGAGATAGCCTATAGTACAAATATGAACACGATTATTTTAGGAATTTATCTTTATCTCCTTGGCTAGATTAATTTCTCCTGAGATATTAGAAGTATGTTCTTACTTTTCTATGTTCCCACATTGAACGAACCTGAATAAAAATTTCTCAATAAATATTGACTATTTAATCCAAAAGGAATAAATGTTTAATTGAACATATGCAATAATAAATAAATACATATTTGGAAACCAAGATCAAATGGGGAGAGGGATAATTTAAACATAATTAACTGCTGCTTCTGATAACTGTTTCATTACAAGTTGCACAACAATCTAACTACTGACTATTAACCCCAGACATTTTCATCCTCTTGACTCAGAAATATAGTTTTACCAAAAAACATTGAGCAACACATATGATAAATATTTGGGTGAAAATAACTATTTTTTATGGAAAGAATCCTGAATTCAATTTTCTACCTAGTTCTATCACTTCTTTCTTGTTTTGTTTTTCATTAAAACTTGGGGACCCAAGCAGGAATTTGGCTAATTACTAAATTTCTACACTTGAAAACAAATCTATGACTCAGGAAAGTAAAAATGAAGCAAGTTACACAACCTGGGTAAGGAATAATTAGCATTGCATATATAATCATTCTTCTATATTTGAGGAGGATTTGTTCCAGAATCCTCCTCGCATGTCAAAATTTTGGTATGCTTAATTACCTTGCATAAAATGGTGTTGTATTTGTAAATAACCTGCACACATCTTTCCATATATTTTACATCATTGCTAGATTATTTTAGATAATTAATACAATGTAAATACTATGAATATAATTGTTACACTGTGTTGTATAAGAAATAATGGCAAGAAAAAAAATGCATTCATGTTCATCACAAATATAATTTTTCTCCACTATTTTTAGTCCATAGGGGTTGAATCAGAAGATAACGAAGCAGTGGACTCAAAGGAACACGTGTGTGTGTGTGTGTGTGTGTGTGTGTGTGTGTGTGTGTGTAATTCTGTATTTACAATTTTTTAAATTAATTTATTTTCTTCTAGTCTTTGTGATATTTTAGTTTCTGGATAATCAGAAATTAGTAAAACAGAAACCTTGCCATTTTGATGGTCACAGTTTGGTGAGACCTAGTTTAAATTCCCATCATTACCGCACTGAGTTACTATAATTGCCTCAAAGTTGGTTTCCAGATTGCCTCTTTTGCTTTCCCACAACCCATTGTCAATAAAGAAGCATTGTTTAATAATCAAATTAGATACAGACACATTATTTCTTAAACCAGCCAGTGGCTTTGATGCATTTTCTTAAATTCTATGTTCTTTATCACAAGCTAGTGGCTCCCACATGATCTATCCCCTGCAGATTTCTCTGACCTCGTTCAGGGTCTCTGCACTAGAAACAACAGGAGAATGATAGGGGAAATTCTACTCTGAGTAAAATAAGAGAAAAGCTTGGAATTTCTAAAAGCCCTTTGTACCATTAACCACATAAATTAAATGAGAGTATTTAATAAACAGGAAAGAGCTTAAAGTTACTGTGATTGTCTGCCCCCATACATACGTTATTTGAGAATTTGTGAAAGTCAAAAATTAAGTCTTCTAAAGGACACCCAGGGTAGAAGGAGAATTCTGGGTGCATCTATGCATATTCATTACACTGTCAAATTTATTACTATGTTTACCACTAAAATTGCAGAGCAAATTATATTCTATATCAGGCCCCAGGGGGATTTTCATCTTCCTGGCTTGGCTGGGCACCAAAACAAAACACATTAAAGAGAGGAATAGCCGTGCTGGTCGTTAATATTTAACATGATGTAAAGTTGGCGCTCCATAAAATGAATACTGCTCACTCTTCCAATGAAAAATTAAACCCATTCTACTCATTCTGCAGGTGCAATCAGAAAGCTCACACAAAGAAGTATCACCAAAAGAGACAATGATTTGACAAACCTGGGAAAAAGTTTCTCACTGTGAATTCTTTCTATGATGATGATTCTTAACTTTCTCTCCTTCAGAAGAGAAAAAATAACAAAATAGACTTGCTTTGTTCCATTTTCTCTGCCTACTTAGTGAAATTAAGAAATAATGACATCCTAAAAAATACTGTTTAGAAAATTATTAAGTCAGTAATATGCAAGTATGTTTATCAGAGCGTTAATAGCATAAGACATCCTAGAAGAAAAATATTACTCTGAAGTCAAAAAAGTTTGCCAAATACTGCAATAACATTCCTTTTGTAAAATTTTATAAGGCCTCTCAGCATTAAAAATGCTCTAAAAGATTCTACATTAAGGAATTCTATTCTATCCTATTCAGAACATTTAGTTCATCACATTCACAAATCTGGTTAGCCTAGCATTCTAATCTTATTATAAGAGTTGACAATTAAATAAATATGGACTGGGAAACCCAATTAAAGAATCTGAGAGGACAGTGTGGGATGCAAGTTCATAATAAATTTTTTACTGGTTGCTTTTAGGTTCAAAGTAAATGAGTCATTAGCTATTGCTAAACCCTAATATCATTGTGTATACAAATGTTCAAAAGGTAAAAGATTCTATTTTTGCCATCAGGATTAAGTAATTGATACATCAAGGAAAGACTAAAAGAAGTTTGATATTAATTACACTGAAAATCATACCTACCTATTAATAAAATAAAGTTGGCATACATATGTCTACCAGGAAAGGTATTTTACATCCTACCTTCCATGTATTAAGTCATACATGTGTCATGGTAGGTTCCATTTGAGAAAACTGGCTGAAAGGCTTGAGTCACAGCAAAGGATCATCTCTCTTAGAATTAGTACCCATATAAAATTGCTTTCTCCCTACGTTAATATCCCACCTCTGGTTTACTTACTGAACTATGGTTCCCATTTGCTAAATTAATGTGGGTCTTTCAGGTTGGTGTTAGTGCTGTAGTTTTTAATATTTATGGCAGAGGAATAAATGGGAAGCACATGTGGTACACACACACAATGGATCTATGGCATTCCCAAGTCCCTAAAGTATAAATAAATATCTTTTGAGCATGTCTCTCAAAAGGCAAAAATAGGAAATGTTAAATTTTCAAATTTCACAGGCTCCATTCTTATTAGGTGCTATCAAGTTAGGTCCTACTCACAGCAACCCTATGCACAACAATACAAAACACTCCCTAACCTTGTGCCATGCCTCGCACTATATCAGTGCTGATCTGCTATTCATAAGATTTCCTATGGATGATTGTTTCAGGATTGTTTTGGGAGAGGGCTACCATGTCACCCTTCCCTTGCTTCTTTTTTCTTTTCAGTTCTGGGGATCAAACCCAGAGCCTCAGAGAGCACAGAGCAGCACTCTACAAAATGAGCTAAATCCCAGCCCCCAAAGTCCCATACTCTTTGTAAAATAAATTTCCTACCTACACTACTTCAAAGATATCATATCTTCATAGATAATATCAATCCATATCAGTTGACTGTTAATAAAGCAATAAACATAAGAAGCAAGGATTCTCTGACTTCACCAATGGGTGAAAAGGATTGTAAAATTGCAGTGGGACACATATTGATGTCGGTAGCAGTCATGTTTAAAATATCCTTAATGAAGTTGCCTCCATCAGCCACTATCTTAAAGGGGAAGTAGGGCTAGTGAGTAGTGAGGCTTCAAGACTCCTATCCCCATATCAGAGAAAAAGGTTATTCAGCTTATTAATCTTTTCCATATCTTGAGTTCAGATAAGACTTTATATAGAATTTTTTAAAATTTAGAATACATTAAATTTTTGGCTTGATTTTTGCAGTGCTGGGAATTAAACCCAGGGCTTCAGATGTACAGGCAAGTGCTATACCATTCAGCTACATTCCTCAGCCCACTAAAATGCTTCTGAATTATATGTTCCAATTGTTTACAGATGAGGAAAGTAACACCAAGGGAAAGGAAGTGTTTTGCCAAAGGTGATAAACGTATCTTACTAGATTGTAGGGTAATGTGGCCAGGGCATCTGTGATCCCATTGATCACTGTGCGGTTTATCATTTCATATGAGTGTCTACAGAATCTTCCCTAGTGGCAGAACTGAGACTTTCACTCTTATCTCTCTTGAAATCCAAGTCTGTGAGTTGATTCCTACTACTTCTTACCCATGTGATTGACAGATTTCTCAGGAAGGATGTAGAAATTCCACCAGGTATTGGAGAAGGCACATCATTTTATCTCCTGCTTTCAAGTGAATGTGTTTATTCTCCAATCACAATTCACTCTTTAAATAATTTTGTTCTGTAACAGACAGCCAAAACTTATCCAATATAATCAGCAGTCTTAGACACTAAAATACAAAGTGCTTCTCTCTTCCTGGACTCAGACATTGGTGAGGAACTGTGTGTGTTTGTGTGTGTGATGTCAAAGGTGCATCACTTACTGGAGATTTAATTTAATGAGACCTACATTCCATCTCAGAAAAGTATGGAACTTTGAAAATTAAGATAACATGAACTGAACAAGAAAAAAGAAAAAGAAATGTTACTTTTAGAACAATAGCATATGTCTCTCCTTTGAATCCTTGGAACTCTTTATGATTAAGCTGCTTTTCTGTGTTGTCTCCCATTAACTTTACTCTTCTTGGATTGAACATGAATGCATAGAGAAAATAAGAAATGGAAATGCCAGTACCTTTAAGTTTTAATGTCCCTTCATGATGGACCTGGGGAAAGATGATAATTTAAAAGAAATGTGTGACTATGAGCCATTGTGCACACTTGTAACCCTAACAACTCAAGAAATCTGAGGAAAGATGATTTTGAGTTCAAGGCCAGAGGCAGCTGGAGCAATTTAGCAAGACCTTGTTTCAAAAAAAAAAAAAATTAAAGGTGGGGAGAGTCTAATGAATGGTGTTCAGTTGTAGAACACTTGGCTAGATCTGGGCTAGAACATGGGTGAGATCTGGATTCAAACCTCCAGGAAAGAAAGAAAGAAAGAAAGAAAGAAAGAAAGAAAGAAAGAAAGAAAGAAAGAAAGAAAGAGAGAGAGAAAGAGAGAGAGAGAAAGAAAGAAAGGAAGGAAGGAGAGAGAGAAAGAAAGGGAGAGAGGGAGGGAGGGAGGGGAGGAAGAAAGGAAAGAAGGAAGGAAGGAGAAAGAATAATAATTTTTGGGAAAAATGTGGTGTCAAATGCAGAAAATAACATTAGTGATTTCTCTGTGTTGTTGAATTCATTCAAGGAACAGGATTAATGTAGACGAAAGACAGACTCAGCAAGTGGGGAAGGAGGAGAGAGAAGCAGAGAGATAAACAGGCAGAGAAGACAGAAACAGACAGAGAGAAAGAATATTCAGGGATGAGGAAAAGTTTGGTCTTTTTTACTGTAGAAGCATTGCTATATTTCTGATTATATAACTAAAGAATAAGAAAAAGGGGACAGAAAATAATTGTACCTTATCCTTCAGAGAGCAATTTTGAGTGGAAATGTTGGCCTAAATTATATCCCAGAAAATGTACTTGGTGAAACAAATCTTAAAAATGTGAGTACACAGATAGTTGTCTTGTCTTGTAAAATATGATCTCTAGAAGTTCTCATCTATATAAGTTAAATGTATTTGCCCTAAAAGTAATTCATAATGTATGTTAACAATGAATCAAGACACTACTTACGTGGCTATTCTCAATTTTTTGAGTATATCAAGAGCACATTCTCAGAGATAGTTAGATATTGTTTGAATCACTTATACTAATGATATGCATTTGTCTTTCCAAAGCTGTCTTCTCCAATCATATGGTTGTTGGATTTTTTCTGGTGAATGCTGTGACTTAAAATGAACTGGAATATCAAATACATCCCTCCTGAATTCCTCCCATTAGATTGAACCATGGGGAATATCAATTTTTAAGGGTAAAATTGTTAAATACTAGCAATTTCAAATGATTCAACCTAATAGGTAAAACACACTTTATAAAAAGGACTATGTTAGAATACATTTCCAAAAATCTTACACTAGCAAATGTACTTTTACAAGGAAACTATTATAATAAAGACCTGAATATGTGTCCTAATTAATATCTTAAAGCAAATTTGATCTATGATGTCTACATTCAAGCATTTGCATAGATATGAATGATCAAAATCAAGCTGGCCTTTTTATAGAAAGATGATGCAAATACACTTATGGAGGTGGCAGCAAATGTATAGCATTCACCTTGTTATTTCACACAAGAGCTTTATTTTTGGAAGTATATAAAAATTAATAGTGCCCAACATTATATAGTGCATTTAATTGGTGGGAAGTGCTACTGCACACCATTCCTCTTCTAGTATTTAAGCTAGGCTCACCTATTTCCTCAATAAGTAGGAAAGGCATGCAAAAGCAAGTTGAACATCATGAATGATGTCATAGCCATCATGTAAGATTTCAAACTCTTTGCCCTCTTGGTTCCAAACTCTTCATCCCATATTTAGTGGTAGTGGATATTGTGTCATTGTAAAAATTACAGAAAGCAGTCCTTTTGAAGGAAGGCAGATTATCAAAAGACATGACATCCATCACTGTTCATAGTAGGGATAGGACTCTGGGGTAGGAATCCTAATTCCAGCCTAAGCAAAATGCCATTGTGTAAGAAATAATCTTCAAAATTGTTTTTCTGCTAGGCCATTCTAACCAGATCCTATTAAATCTTAGGCTCATATAAAATCTTCTGTGCTTTGGATCACAAATTTCAATGTTGTGTCTGGAAACACTTTAGTCTTCTATCCTCGGACCTTGAATACCTAGAGACTGAGTCAGGAAGGAAGATGATAGAAATCTTGGATTAAGACAGTTCACACTTCTTTAGTGTTGTGATATCATTTCTCAAAATTGTCCTGGTTTTGTGTGACTGTTGCCTCTTGCAATAGAATATCTGGTACTGTGGGGCTTTGTACAACTTAGACAAGCATATATCAAAGTATATGAATTTTCCATGTATTTCAGGGAGAGTTGTGTTAATAGAATAATATACTGAATGATTTGATAATTCAAAAGAGAGGACATCAGATCAAATTTTCCTCCCAGTGTGTTGTGAAAATAACTAGACTGAAAAGAAGCTCTATATGAGTGCAGCCACAGGCACGTGGATACAAGTTAGCACATTAATATCTCTGAGAGCTCCTAAATTAAAGTATCCTATTTACCATGTTAAAACAGAGTTCAAAAAATGACAACAGCATTGATTTTCCTCCCACATTCTAAGAACTGTGGCATTAGGCTAATTAGGAAGACAGAGAGAGATAGAGAGAGACAGAGAGAGACAGAGACAGAGAAAGAGACAGAGTGAGAGAGGACAATAAATTATAACTAACAATAATGATTTCATAGATATTCCAATTCAAAATTAGACTATAATTTTAAAAAGAAAGAGAATAGGAAGACTCAATAGTGTCAAAATGTCGCTTTATCCTTGCTTGACTTATAGATTCAGTATAATATTAAATACCAGACAGTTAACTGGAAGATACTGAAAAATTGATTTTAAAGTTTCTATGTAGATGTAAAAGATCCACAAAAGCCAACATATTATTGAAGAAAAAAGCTGGAGGACTGAACCTGCACCACTTCAAGACTTACTATAAAGCTACAGTCATCAAGATAGAGTTACTTAGGTAAAAAAAATAAAATAAAATAGACAAATAGATCCAAGGAATGGAACATAGGGCCCCCAAATAGCCCTACATAAATACAATAAACTGATCTTTGACAAAAGAGCCAAGGACATTCAATAAAGTAAAAAATCTTTTCAAACGCTGCTGAAATAGCTAGACATCCATAAGCAGAAGATTACAAACACTTCACAAAATTTAACCTAAAATTGATCATTGACCTAAAAGCACAAAACTAGAAGACTCCTAGAACACAGGACAGGAGAAAAACAATCTAGGTGATCTTGAGTATTCTGCTGAATTTTTAGAACCAGTACCAATGTTATGAGGTATGAGAAAAAGAATTGATAAGCTCTATTTCATTAAAATTAAAACTTTCTGTTTTATGAAAAGCAACAAGAAGACAATGAGAAGGCAAGGCATAGAATGGGAGAATATGCATGTAAAAGACACACCAAATAAAGAACTGTTATAAAAAATACATGAAGAAATGAGCAAGAAAATAAATAGACTGATTTTAAAATGAGAAAGAAGAAACACAATGGAACAGACCTGTAATCTCAGTGATATAAGAGTTTCATGGAAACCTACATAATTTAGCAATACTGTTGTCTCAAAATAAAAAACAAAAGGGGGCTGCAAATGCAGCCCCCTTGTTGGTAGAGCACTTGCCTAGCATTTGAGGTCCTAGGTCCAAGCACTTAGTACTGAAAAAAAAAAAAAAAAAAGACTGACAAAAATCTTAATAGATACCTCATCAGAGAATATATACACATGGAAAATAAGCATATGAAAAGATGTTCTATGGGCTGGGGATGTGGCTCAGTGGTAAAGCATTTGCCTAGCATGCTCAAGGTTCTGAGTTTAATCCCCAGCACCACAAAAATATTTTATATGCTATGAGAGAAAGGCAAACTAAAACAAAAATTAGGTACTACTACCAACCTATTAAAATGTCCAAGATCCAGAATACAGATGAAAATGCTTATACGGATGTATAGCAACAGAAATGCTCATTCATTGCTGAGGGGAATACAAAATGGTTTAGTCACTTTGGAAGACAATTTGGCAGTTTCTCATACAATGAAACATACTCATATAAGCCAGCAACTTTACTCTATGGCATTCACTCATATCAAAAATATATATCTGTCCAAAAATCTGCAAATAGATATTTATAGCAATGTTTTTCATAATTGTCAAACCTTGGAAGATATCAAGATGCCCTTCAGTAAATGAATGTGTGAATTGTGGTATGTCCAGAAAATGGAATATTATTCATCCATGAAAAGACATAGAGGAAACTTAAGAGCATTTTTTTTTTTTTTTTTTGCAATACTGGGGAGCTGAACACAGGGCCTCATGCATGCTCTTTGCAAGTGCTCAAGCACTGAGCCATAATTCCAGCCCACTTTTCACTTTATATTTTTGAGACATGGTCTTGCTAATTTATGTAGCCTGCTTCTGGCCTCGGATTTGTGATCCCTTTGGCTCCACTTTCCGAGTTGCTAGGCTTAAATGCACATTAATAAGGAAAAGATGACTACTTGAAAAGGCTACATATTGTATGCTTTTAATTTTAAGACATTCTGGAAAAAATGAAAAGTATGGAGACAGAAAAAAGAACAATTGGTACTCGGGGTTGGGAAGGAAGAAACGACAAATAAGCAGAGTGTAAAGAGTTTTTATGGCAGTAAAATGCTCAGTAAGATACTATAATGGCTGCTACATGTAGTTACACATTTGACTAAACCCACAGAATATGTAATACCAAGAGTTAACCTTAATACAAATATGGGCTTTGGTTGAAAGTGATGTGCCAATGTGCATTAATGTACTATGAAAAGTGCATTAAGGTTGGGGGGGCGGCTGTCAAGGTTGCAGATTGTGTATGTGTGAGGATGGTAGTTAGACAGGATATCTCTGTATCTTCCCCTCAACTGTTCTGTAAAGCTACAACTGCTCTAAATAAGTAAGCCTATTTCAAAGGGGGAAGGGGAGAAGCAAAATTAAAGAAAAAGCAATCAAGGCTGGTAAGACACATATGCAAAACTCATGAGAATAGGTGAAATGATGAAAAGGAAAAACATAATTTCTTATGCTAAACTTTATTACCCCCCACATGTCTGTCAGCTTTTCATGCTGTAAGGGCATGTGAATTGCTGTAATGCTGAAAGCTTTGCCACTGGGATTTCAGATACCAGCAAGGTCAACCATGTTGGACAGGATTCAGCTGAGCTTCCAGAATCAAGCTTAGTGACAGGAATGGAGTAAGCATTTGGACCTCCTTTTACTGATGTGGCATAACTCAAAATGAGAAGAAAAATACCAGCTGCAACACCAGGCTTAATATAAAAAGATCATGTGCATGGCACAGTGTCAGGTAGTGTTTTGTTCTATTGTACATAGGATCACTATGAGTTGGATCTGACGGAAGGATACTCAACAACAAAAACAAGTCTTATGATAATACATTAAATGGATCATCATTATATCTATGTAAGAGAAGAAGAAAGAAAGAAGGAAGGAAGGAAAAAAGAAAGGAAGGAAGGGAGGGAGGGAGGGAGGGAGGGAGAGAGAGAGAGAAAAAGAAAAAAGAAAGAAAGAAAAGGAGAATCTTAATAAAGAAAAATAAAGTGCCTCAGTTCTACTGGTAACTGATTGAGTGAAACTTCAAACTCAGAATTTCTGACTTCAAATCCAGTGTTCTTAATCACTTAACCTGCTACCTCATCTCTCTGGGAATATTCTATGTATACATTTTCTAAAATCTAAACAACAAAACCATAATTTGTCTAGGTACCACCTCTCTATCCTGGGAGATTTCAAAGCCTACTAGCTTGATCTTCACTCAGCTTTCTGCTTTCAGATTTCCCATAACAAAATTGAGCTTTAATCTCTTCACATTCATTTATGATTGGTCTGCCTTTAGCCCAGAAATTTGCAAGGGTCTTTGGATAAAATGGAAATGAAATATATTCAATCCTCTAATTTCATGGGTCTCACAATCTTTGGGGAAAAATAGTTGTTTTCAAAAATCTTACAAATACCTAATGACAAATTGAAATATGATAGAATTGCCTACTTTTAAGAGAATATATATTGGCAGATAGGGTGGGGGATTCATGAGGGATTTCCTGAACAAATGATGCTTAAGCTGAAAGTGAATGTAAAGAAAGAGGGGTTAGGTCTGGAGTTGGATCCAACTCATCACAATCCTAAATCCAGCAGGATGAAACACTGTCTAATGCTGTGCCATGTACATTATCTTTTTGTTTTTGAGCTCATTGTTGCAGCAACTATGAGTCTTCTCATTTTGAGTCATACAACAACAACAAAAGGAGTTCCCAGGGGCTTTATTCCATTCTTGTCATTAAGTTCGACTCTATTTTGAGGAGGCAACTCTTCCCCAGTCTTGTCTTGAATGCATTCCAGCCTCGAGGATTCATTTGCCAGCACTATATTTGCCAGTGCTTCTCGGCTATTCATAGGGTTTTCAATGGCTAATTATTTTGGGAGTGAGCTGCCAGGTTCTTCTCCTTAGTTTGTCTTAGTCTGGAAGCTTGGCTGGAAGATATCCACCATGAGTGGTCCTGCCAGCATCTGAAGTACCAGTGGCATAGTTTTCAGCATCACAACAAAATGCAAGCCCCCATTGCATGACAATCTGACAGATAAATGGGAGAAAGAGAGTTACCAGTAATTGAATGAATTGGGAACAGAGTATTCCACCAGGGCTAACAGCATATGCAAAGAACATCTAATAAGGAAAAAGCAAACAGGGTGCTGGGGGTGGGGGGGTTGGACAAAAGAAATAAATCCCATAGTTCTGAAGTCTGGAAACAGAGGGTGGTTCCTGAGGAAACCAAACAGATAATTGTTGTTGTTGTTGTTAGGTGCCATCTAGTCGAGTCCGACTCATAGTGACCCTCATAGGGTTTGCAATGGCTGACTGTTTCAGGATTGCCTTGGGAGTGGGTTGCCACATCCTTCTCCCATTTTGTGGTGCTGGGAATCGAACTAGAGACCTCAGAGACTGCAGAGCAGCACCCTACCAACTGAGCTAAATCCCAGCTTAAGTACAGGTAATGTGGAGAATTTTTGTAGGATTTGTAACAAATCTTTCATCATTATTTTCTTTGCACGTGTCTTATTTGTTTGAAGTGATAGCTTCATAGTAAGATAAATTCAAATAAGTATTTATTGGTATCCTCCACAGATATTATCACTACACGAGGCACCTGCACTATTAAGGAGTTGATATTAAAAATCAATTACAACAACAATGCAAGATATAAATGGCTTGAGTCTAAAATCAAAAGAATTATGCTAAAATTTTGGGCAGTCTTACTGGTAGGTAGTTTTTCAGGAAATATATCTCTGGGCTTAAAACAGGGAGATGGCATTAGCACATGCAATAGGTGTGAGGAATATTCCTTTCATGAACAAAGTGATGTCACCAGCACAAAATTTACCTCTGGGTCACTGGACTATGTTTGAGAGGGAGGCTTTTTGAGTCCACTTTGCCCTCTGTTTCCATTTTCAATATGATTCCAATAGAAAAATATTTCTAATTTTTACTATAAACTATTGTATCAACTTTAACCTCTGGTATGAAATATCAAAAATATACAACAACTTTCTGTACCCTTTTGTCTGCATCTATCGGTTTCTATAGTTGGTCTGAATTTCAAGTACATCACCAAAAGTAACAGAAACTATGGATGTTCACACAATTTTACATTGGAATTTAATGTCTTATATTTGAACATCTCGCATAGCATAACATTTCCTTGTAAATATTCCATATATCAGGATAGTTCCAGATTTATTTTGGTGGTGGCCACTAGAGACCAAACCCAAGGCTTCATATATGCTGAGTATGTTGTTGTTAGATGCTGTCGAGTTGTGTCAGACTCATAGCGACCCTTATCAGGTTTTCAATGGCTGATTTTTTTTTTCGGGATTGCCTTGGGAGTGGGTTGCCACGGCCTTCTCCCGTTTTTGTGGTGCTGGGAATCGAATTTGGGACCTCAGAGACTGCAGAGCGGCGCTCTACCAACTGAGCTAAATCCCAGCCCATATGCTGAGTATACCCTCTACTATTTAGCTATACTCCAGCACCCACTAATTAATTCTTTAGATCAGAAAGACTAAATTCTACATTGATTCAAGACATTGTATGTGCAGACAATAAAAATAATTTATTTCAAGATGTTTTGGTGAGTTCCTATGCAAAATTGTACATGAATTTAAGGTGCAGCTACAATATACAGTTATAGTGGTTTAAATTATACTGCAGAATTCTACCTTGTGTTCTTGATTCTGTTGCTAAAGTTACTGCCTAAACACATTTTTAGTGTCATTAGAAGAAATAACGAATCATGAATGGAGTTCTAAGGGCATAAGTTATTTTATTGCCAACTGATTATTATGTAATTCCTACGTTCTGGTCTATATCCAGTCTGATTTCCTTGAAGGAATATACTGTAATTACAATCACAAAAAAATCTTGGAAAACAGCTTTCACTGAAAATTTATTCAGACAAACTAATATACTATTCATAGCATATTAAGATGTTGTTGTTATTGTTAGGTGCCGTCGAGTCGCTATGCCGACTCATAGCGACCCTCTGTACAACAGGAAACACTATTGTCAGTGCTTCTCTGCTGTGCATAGGGTTTTCAATGGCAGATTGATTTTTGGGAGGGGGTTGCCAGGTCCTTCTCCCAAATATTAAGATACATACCCACATATGTACATATGCAAACTTTTATTTATATTTCTCACATTACTCATTTTTACAAAAAGCTAGGAAATGAAGTTTAATCTAAAATGAGCTTTATTTGTTATTTAGAAAGATAAATACATGGACAAAAGAATGTCTCACTCATATGACAGAGCTAATGCTAATGGGGAAGATCGAAGAGACAGTCCATTTCTTGGAAGCTCAAAATACCACAATCTTTCATTACTGGTCTTTCACACATTTTTAACTTGCTTGCTCAAAAATCACATCTTTTCACAGGAGCAGTAGAATTTTCTGAAGATTTGTGCTTCATGCACAGCTAAAGAAATATTCTCTTGGCTTAGAGGACATACACACACACACACACACACACACACACACATACACACACATCTTCATGTATATATGAAAAGAAAAAAGGAAAAGCAGGGCAACTGAACACAAAGTATATCAATAGCCTCAGAACAAAGTGATCTTGATTGAGAACTGAAGTATCTAAAATCACTTTAATATCTTTCTCTCTCTCTCCCTCCCTCCCTCCCTCTTCCTCTCTCTCTCTCTCTCTCTCTCTCTCTCTCTCTCTCTCTCTCTCTCTCTCTCTCTCCCTCTCTCCCTCTCTGTGCACTACATAAGTCCATGGCAACCTATGTTCAGAAATAGGGTTGCAGAATCACTAAGGAGGGAGCAGTGTTCCACCTTAATCATCTTTATGAGTGAGGTATTAATTTTCTTTAGTTTCTATAACAAATTACCACAAACTTTATGCCTTAAAACAATTAAAATTTATTCTCTTGCAGTTTAGGAGGTCAGAGCCTGAAACCAGTTTCATAAAATTAAAATTAAGGTGTCAGCAGGCCATATTCTCATGGAAGGCTCTAGCAAAAAATCTATTTTCTTGGCTTTCTTTTCCAGCTTCTAGAACTGCATTCCTAAGATTCTTTGGCTCATACCCCCTGCCTTGTCTTCTCAGCCACTATGTAGCATCTTTTCTGTCTGAATCTGCTTCCATGTGCTTCCATCTGTTTCTGTCAGACCAAGTTCTTTTCTCCTGCAGTATAATCTCCTTATCTGAAAATCACATCTACAAAATCTCTTTTGCCATACAAAGTATAAGTTACAGGCTCTGAGGTCAAGACCCGGATTCCAGGAAGTATCATTTATCCTAGCACTGGGGTTTGGCTCAGTTGGTAGGGCACTGCTCTGTGCACTCTGATGTCCAGGGTTTGATCCCCAGAACCACAAAAGTGGGAAAAGGACCTGGCAGACCACTCCCAAAAAGCAATCCCCAAGCAATCATCCATTGAAAGTCCTATGAATAGCAGAGAAAAGCACTGACAGAGTACCAGGCATGGCACACTGTCAGGGAGTGTTTTGTTCTCTTGTACATAAGATTGTGGATGGTACCTTACAACAACATCATTTAACCTACTCCCTGTGGAGACTGGATAGTCTCCTCATAAATCTTGGAGTCCCATCCATTATAAACACACATTTCTTCTTAGTAGCTAAATTGATAGAAAAAGCAAACTAAAATCGTCCCCTTTCTTTACAAGTTCCTTGCCCTTTCTCCTTTCTTTGGGATGCTATTGGGCGTTTTCTCTGTCTCATTGCATAAGAGGTGGTTGTTGTCTTTAGGTGCCATTGAGTCCATATCCAATGCATAGCAACCCTGCGTACAACAGGGGAAACACTATTGTCAGTGCTTCTCTGCTGTTCATAGGGTTTTCAATGGCAAACTGATTTTTGGGAGTGGGTTGCCGGGTCCATCTCCCAAGCCTACAGCACCTGGTGATCCCAGGTGGTCTCTCATCCAAGTACTAACCAGGCCCGACCCTGCTTAGCTTCTGAGATCTGATAGGATCTGATGCCACAGGGTTATGGCTGCAGGTTTGCCTAAGTCAGGTTTAAATGGACTTTCATTCCTACTTGAATCCTGAGGTGTTCACAAGAGGTACAGCTTTAGGTTGGTTACTCTTCAGAGTATTTACCACGTTGTTGAAAGCAAAATGTCCATGCTGAGAATTTCTAATACATAAGCACTTCCATTTTAACACACATTAAAGAGATATGCTGTCCAACATCTGCATAGTTAATCTTCAATTCCATGTCAGATTTTCATATTCTGACCATACCTATTGAGTCAATTTGCCTTCCTAGTACTCAAGACCATAGGTCCTGGCTGCTAAGAGTCTTTGGTTCAAGGAGCTTCAATTAAACTACATAAGCGTTTTACTATTACAGAAAATTCTTTTCATGTTCTTATCCAAATTTTGCATCTCTACAAAAATATTCTCAGCTTACTAGACAGAACATATATAAAGAGAAAGAGGAAAGTAAATTTAGACTTTTTTGTTTGGTATTTCTTGATTGGTGCTTCTTGAGGATTACTTTTTCAATGTTATGTGTTAGTTTATGATTTCTTTCCATTTCCTACCACTCCCACACATGAACAGCAAAGATATTTGCTTTGGCTGTACACTCGCCATCTATTACAAAATGGATTGCCTTCCTTCCAATAGACAGCACTTTTAGTTACCATGCTGTAACCACTTCAACATTATCCTCTGTGAAGAGAGAAAATAAATACAACTATTTTGAAAAGATTTCATTCAAAGCTCTATAGCAAGTTACATAAAGCACATTCAGGCACTCCTAAGTTAAAAATAGGACTCATAACCCAGTTGGTGTCCTTTTAGAAAGTGATAAGGCGTATTCAGTGGTACAGTTTATACTGTCAGAAGCCATGACTCTCTTACATCCCATCAGTTTTTGGATAAGGTCATATGTAATGAGGTGCCCTTCTGTTCATTATCTAGCACATAATATACACTAAGAAAATTTAGCTATTATCCTCATGGATGACATTGAGTTTAAGAATCTTAAGGCAAAAACAAAAGGAGAAAAGAAGCTGAATCCTAAACACATACGTTAAAAGAGCAGCAAAAAAGTACATAAAAAGATAGAAAACACACTTGAGACTGTGATGGATGGTCAAATGCAAAGAGAAAATTCATGTGAAATAAAACTTTATGATATAAGCCAGTTACCAGAGGGAGAGGAACCCAGAAAACAATTTTATTGCTTGTTTTCCCTTCAAATTGTTCAAAACAATAAATTAGACTCCATTTTAAAGAAATCCTTCTGAATAATGTGTCTGAGTCAAAATGAACCCTGTTTTTCTCACCTTAATTTCTCCCATCTCAACATAAGGGAAAATTACCTACTCTAATAAAATCACCAAATAAAAATTCACTCACAGCTTAAATCCAATGTTTGGACATAACTTGTATATAAGGTGGGTACTTATTTCTCAGGTAAGGTGAGTATGTTCTTTGAATCACTCAAAAATTTTCAATGTTATTTTTGTCATGTAAACCAGGAATCCCATGGTGTGTGTGTGTATGTGTGCACACGTGCATGTGTGTGATATTTCTTTACAACTAGTATAGATATTATTTTTCCATTCTGAAGAATAAAACTAAAGTAGACTTTTGTCTTTTAAAAGATTGTGTTCAGAACAGGAGGGACACAAATCTTTGAGTTTTCCCTCAGATGTGCTGGTTCTTTCTATTTGATATCTAGAGTCTTAACAAAAAAAAAAAAAAAGAAAGAAAAAAGAAAAAGAAAGAAAAAAATAACCATGACCACACAATTGCATTGTCCTTGATACTAGACAGCTAACATTCTTCCAGCAGCCAATGTGAAATGGAACAATTTAATATCCAATATAACTACATGATGGGATCCCGTTAAATGATAATGCCAGCAGTAGCTAAAATCTAGTCTCAGGACTCAGACAAAACTAAACTTGAATTCAAGCTATACCACTTACTAATCATGGACTTAGCAAAGTAATTACTCAGACTGACTCTATTTTTTATTTTAAAATGGGAATGAAACGGTAGCTTTTGGGGGTATAATTCAGTAATGTAACAGGTATATTTAGTGCTCTGGATAATATCTGACATAAAAGAAACAATTAAAAACACTATTTTTCCTGCCTGTTAAGTATTTGTGCTTTCAAAATAGTTGGTTAGAAACATATCTTATTTAGCATGCTTGGTGGTATACACCTGTAATCCCAGCAATTCATGAGGCAGAAACAAAGAGGCAAGGAGGATTGCAAGTTCAAGGATAGAGACAGCCTTTGCAACTTAGTGAGACCAAGTCTCAATACAAAAAGTAGAAAATGGGCTGGGGTGTGGCTCAGTGGTAAAACACAAAACCGTGTGTTAGGCCCTAAGTTCAACATCCTAGTACTACTACCAATAATAATAATAATAATAATAATAATAATAATAATAGCAATAATAATATAGTTCAGTTATTTATCTGCTAGAGAAATGATATGAGTGTTTCCACGTGTGTCTGCATGTATGTGTACATGGACATACATCCTAATTCAGGGTACCACATTGAATTAGGTATTCCTGCTAGTTTACCTTAACCAGTAGATGTTTTCTTTTTATATTAATTCTAGAAGAAGGAAAATATAGACAGTTAATCTCTTTTAACAAAGCAAGAAAAAATAATTTAACAAAAAGCAGTTACATGCTCCCCAATTCTAAATCCATATGTTATAGTCCTTCCACATAACAACTGAAAAAATATGAATATATTTGGAGATAGAGTCTTTAAAGAAGTAATTACATTAAAATTAGATCATTTGAGTGAACTCTAATCCAGTATGATTGATGTCCTTATAAGAAAAGGAGATTAGGAAACACTCTTGCACAGAAGAAAGACATTGTAAAGACACTGGAAAAAGACAGCTATCTATAAGACAAGAAGGGAGGCTTGATTTCAATCTTGTCACCCTAAAATTTGTGAGAAAGTTAATCTGTTTAAATTGCTGAAGTGGTGTTTCCTAGTCTCTTAAGTGTACCCTTATCTTCTGCCTTTTTTGAGGTTCCATATAAGGAATTTTTTGCTGAACTATTTCTGACCTTACAGAAGCATGATTTTCACATTAATATACGAATAGAGCCCCCACACATCTATCAGTTTGCCACATTGTGGGGGCTTATGTTTTGTGATAAGGCTGAAAGCTATGACACCAGTATCTCACACACCAGCAGGGTCACCTATGATGGACAGGTTTCAACTGAGCTTCCAGACTAGGACAGACTAGGGAGTAGGACCTGGGAAACCACTCCTGAAACAACTAGCCATTAAAAACCTTATGAATAGCAAAGAAACACTGTCAGATAGAATGCTGGAAAATGAATCCCACAGGATGGAAGGCACTCAAAAGACTATTGGGAGGGCGTTGCCTCCTCAAAGTAGAGTCTGCATTGATAACGGAAATGGAGTAAAGCCCCAGGGACCTCCATTTGTTGATGTGGCATGACACAAAATGAAAAGAATCACCTGTAAATATCCATTAATAATTGGACCACATGATGTATGTAGTATGAATCTAGGAAAATTAGAAATCATTAAAAGAGAAATGGAGCACATAAACATTGGCATTCTAGGCATCAGTGAGTTAAAATGGACTGGCATGGGCCATTTTGAGTCAGAGAATCATATAGTCTACTATGCTGGGAATGACAAACTAAAAAGAAATGGGGTTACATTCATCATCAAATACATCTCAAGATCTGTCCTGAAATACAATGTTGTCAGTGATAGAATAGTATACATATGCCTATAAGGAAGGCCAGTTAATATAACTATTATTCAGATTTATGCACCCATCAGTAGGGCCACAAATGAAGAAAGGGAACATTTCTACCAGCTTTTGCAATCTGAAATAAACCAAACATGCAATCAGGAGATATTGATAGTTACTGGTTACTGGAATGCAAAGGTTGGAAACAAGAAGGCACAGTAGTTGGAAAATATGGTCTTTGTGACAGAAACGAACCTGGAGATCACATGGTAGAATTTTCCAGACCAATGACCTTTTCATTGCAAATACATTTTTTCAACAACATAAGCAGAGACTATGCACATGGACTTCACCAGATGGAACATATAGGAATCAAGTTGACTACATATGTGGAAAGAAACAATGGAAAAGCTCTATATCAAATATCAAAACAAGAACAGGTGCTGATTGTGGATCCAACCAACAACTTCTCATATGCAAGTTCAAACTGAAGCTGAAGAAAATTAGAACAAGTGTATGAGAGACCAGGTATTACCTTCAGACCACCTCAATAACAGGCTTAATGTGTTGGACACAAATGATAGGAGACCGGTCAAGTTGTGGCACGACATAAAAGGTATCATTCAAGAAGAAAGCAAAAGGTTATTAAAAAGACAAGAATAAAGGAAAAGACCAAATTACAGGTCAAAAAAGACACTGGAACATGCCCTTGAAAGTCGAGCAGCTAAAGTAAAAAGAAGACATGATGAACTTAAGGAACTAAACAGAAGATTTCAAAAGGTAGTTTGAGAAAACAATATATATATATATATATATATATATATATATATATATATATATATATATATATCATGTGCTAACAACTGGAGACAGAAATTAAAAGGGAGGAACACACTCTATGTTTCTCAATCTTAAGGAAGTGAAGAAAAAATTCATGACCCAGGGGGAAATAGTGAAAGATTCTACAGGGAAAATATTAAATGATGCAGGAAACATCAAAAGAAGATGGAAGGAATATACAGAATCATTATACAAAAAAGAATTGGTAGATGACCCACTATTTCATGAGGTTGCATATGAAGAGGAACCAATGGTATTGATGGACAAAGTGGAAGCCCCCTTAAAAGTACTGGTGAAATACAAGCCTCCAGGAAGTGATGCAAATAGAGATGTGTCAACAAACACATGAAGTACTGAAGGTATTAACATGTTGGTGCTAACAAATTTGGAAACCAGCTACCTGGCCAACTGACTGGAAGAGATCCATATTTGTGCCTATTTCCTCTGGTCGCAAATTTGTGATCCTCATGCCTCCACCTCCTGAGCCACTAGGATTACAGGCATGCGCCACCGCGCCCAGCAATTTGTACCTATTTCCAAAAAAGGGGATCCAACTGAATGTGGAAACTATCAGACAATATCATTAATATCACACACAAGCAAAATTTTACTAAAGATCATTCAAAAGTGACTACAGCAGTATATAGACAAGGAATTACCAGAAAATCAAGTGAGATTCACAAGAGGGCTGGGAACCAGGGACATCATTGCTGATGTCAAGTAGAGATATTAGCTGAAAGCAGAGAATATCAGAAAGATGTTTATCTATGTTTTATTGACTATGCAAAGGCATTTGACTGTGTGGATCATAACAAATTATGGGTAACACCTCAGAAAATGGGAATACCAGAAACCCTAATTATACTCATGAGGAATCTGTACATGAACCAGGAGGCAGTTGTTCAAATAGAACAAAGAAACACTGTCTAGTTTAAAGTTGAGGATGGTGTATGTCAGGGCTAAACACTTTCACCATATCTCTTCAATTTATATGCTGAACAAATAATTCCAGAAGCTGGACATTATGAGGAAGAATGTGGCATCAGGTTTGGAGGAAGACTCATTGACAAACTGTATTATGCAGTTGACACAACTCTGCTTGCTGAAAGTGAAGATTTAAAACATTTACTAATGAAGATCAAAGATCATAGCCTTCAGTATGGGTTGCGACTAAACATCAATAAAACAAAAATTCTTACAACTGGGTCAGTATGCAACTTCATAATACATGGAGAAAAGATTGAATTTGTCCAGAATTTTGCTTTGCTTGGCTCTATGATCAACACTCCCAGAAGCAGTAGTCAAGAAATCAAAAGACACATTGCTCTGGTAAAAGCTGTGGCAAAAGATCTCTTTAGAATATCACAAAGTAAAGATGTCACATTGAAGACAAAGGTGCACCTGAATCATGCCATGGTATTTTCAGTCACACTATATGGTTGTGAAAGATGGACTTTGAACAAGGGAGACAGGAGAAGAATTAATGCTTTTGAATTATGGTGATGGAGCTCATTATTTCATATACCATGGATTGCCAAAATAACCAACAGATCTGTTCTAGAGGAAGTAAAACCAGAGTGCTCTTTGAAAGAAAGGATGGCTAGACTGCATCTTATGTATTTTGGACATGTAGTCAGGAGGGACCAATCCCTGGAGAAAGACATCACGTTTGGGAGAGTGGCAGGTCGATGAATAAAAGGAAAACCCTCTGCCAGATGTATTGACACAGTGTCTGCAATGATGGGCTTAAACATAAATAAGATTGTGTGCCTGGCACAGAATCGGTAAGTGTTTTGATCTGCTGGACATAGGATCTCTATGAATCAGACTGGACCAGATGGCACCTAACAACATACTAATAGAGATATAAACAATAGTTGGCAAAACAATATTGGATAATGATTTTCTCCACATAAAGTATTGAAAGTCAAGAAAACTAATAGAATGTATTATGCCCATGAGAGGGATGATGCTGAGATAGTAAACATGTGGGTCCATATATACCTCAGCATATAGTCAACAGACTGTGACATAGTGATAGAATCACTACTTTACATGTCTCCTTTCCTATAACATGCCCCTTGTCTTTATACGAAAATGTGATATGGATGTATTCAAATTTGAATCAAAGTTCTTAATTCCTGGAGTTGTTGTTGTTAGGTGCTATCGAGTTGGTATCCGACTCATAGTGACCCTCATAGGGTTTTCAATGGCTGTTTCGGGATTGCCTTGGGAGCAGATTGCCAGGCCCTTCTCCCATTTTTGCAGTGCTGGGAATTGAACTCAGGACCTCAGAGACTGCAGCACAGTGCTCTACCAACTGAGTTAAATCCCAGCCCAATTCCTGGAGTAGGTTTCAAAATACCAACCCAAGGCCTTTCATTTTAGAAATATTAAATTGGACTCTTGGACAAGATAGAAGATTACGCTCAATAAGCTAAATTTTTAATGAAACTTTCCAATTGATTCAGACACAGGTGGCCTACCAAATTTGGGAATACCAACTACTCACAGAGAACAGACTATGAGTATTGAACCATGCATATATAAACCCAAATTTTATCTCTGCCTTGTACTTATTAAAATAATTCTGAACTTAAGTCCTTCATACATAGATTAAAGAATAGCTACTGCAGACAAATGCCTACATATATGTATGTTTACATTAGTATGTATAGAGCCTATAACTGGACCCTATCATCAGAAAGGTTTTTACTGGTTGGTTGGTTTGGTTTGACTCCTTAGACACTAGGTCTCTGGAAATCTGACTGCAGCCAGTTGGGTTATACTTGATTCCTGGACCTTGGCAATACTAGCCACAAAGACCATCCAAAGGCCTCCCTGCCATATGGATTCTCAATTATCCAGGCTGTCAGGGTTACATGTGCCTTAATGATTCATGATCCCTCTTTTAGAAGGTTATCAGCACAGCAAGAAAATTATCCATTGAAATCCCAGTAGAACACTCTGATTCAGGTTTCTAGTCCAATAGCAATTCTTTTCTCTTAGTTTGCAGCCAAGATATACCAAGCCATTTTTACAAAGTGCTTGGGAAATTACTTTCAATGTGATAAGCCAAAATCTCATATTGAGTTAGCATTTCATCTATTTCTGATAGAAAGTTCTTGGGGTACTCAGATTCCAAGCTTTAAATTATAACACATATCTAAGCACCAATCATGGTAAATTCCTTCTTCTTTGTTTCAGACAGTGGAAGGCCAGAATCAGCTTGACAATCCTACACTTCAGTGAATTGCCAACCAAACAGAATGAGATTCACCCATTATTCTTTCTGTCACTCGATCTTGAACAATCAAAGTCCAATCTGTTTGCCTTTCAGCGTTTTCTAAACTCCCCCTATCCCTCAGCACTCCTTCATGCCATCAGGCTCACCCTCATGAGAGCTGGATAAAATACCAGTTTAGAGAAAATTTCATTATCCCAGACATCTAACATCCCCTTCTTACAAACCCTTACCCAGGGACAAGAAATCAATAAGCAGAATAATCAAATCCTTATCAGCCAAACTGAATGAGGTGATAGTGTTTTCTCTAAAACAAGTGAGCCCAAGATTTTAAAATACCACTTTGAAAATAATATTTTAAGCTGAGCCTCTGAATGTTTTATGTTGATATAAATCATTATCAATGTTCATGTCTCTATTAATAAAATGTATGGGGAAATCCTGTCTACCCAGCTCAGTTGGTAGAGCGCTGTGCTGCAGTCTCTGAGGTCCTGAATTCAATTCCCAGTACTGCAAAAGTGGGAGAAGGGCCTGGCAATCCACTCCCAAGGCAATCCTGTAACAGTCAGTCATTGAAAACCCTATGAGGGTCGCTATGAGTCGGATACCGACTCGACGGCACCTGACAACAACAACAAAACCTAAGGTCAGAGATAGTTCATCCAAATTCCTTATATGGGGTCATGAAAGAGGAAGGAGAGGAGGATATTTGTAGAGACATTTGTACTTGCTGCACCAGAGTCAGAAATTTCTACAGCACTTTTGAGTTTTGGAACTCTTCCTTTTTCAAATACCTGCCTCTAGAAGCATTTTCTTTTCTGCATTCTAAATATCTACCTTAAGAAACCATATGTAGGCACACTTATTATGCCTGAGCTTCCACTTCTAGATGCCAGAGAATATAGACTACTTTTATAAAGCATTGGTTCTTAGTCTCTATTTTCTATTATTTTCTATTGCCACATGCATTTTTCTCCAAGTAATTCCCTTAAAACGTAAAATCTACCCTATTAGATCATTTTAGGTCATTTTTGTCCAAAAATATTAGTTAAGCATCAATCATATGCTAAGCAATATCCCTAACTACTGAATAAAATGATAAACTCTCTTCCTCACAGAATTCCCCTTATGATGAGAGACAAGTACCCATATAAAAGACATACTTTCAGTATAATGCAGAAATTTTAGAATTTATATAGGCTGTTATAGATGTATCGAGGAACAAAAAGTCTTAGTGGTAGAAATATGTAAATATGGAAAGACTTTCAAAGAGGTCAGAGTTGATTTAGAAAGATATGTTAATATGATAAAGTGGATGAGGGTATGAGCTAGGGATAACAATATTGGTGCCAGATCCATGTTGGATCTATAAGCACATTAGTTTTGAGTATTGTTCCCACACTGTTGAGAATTTAGATGAAGAGTTTGAAGAAGGCAAAGCATGTGTCATAGAATGGTAGAATACAGTTGTAAGGAACTTACATTTCCCCCTGGTGTTTATGAGCACTCACAGAAAAACTCAAAGCAGAAAAGTGATAAAATTCCATTTATACTTTGGGTGGCCCATTCTGCAAATTATGTGGAAGGTAGATTTTCAGGGTGAAAAGGACTAGGTACAAGGAGACTAGGATATTCTTGCAACACTTTAGGTGAGCGCTAATGAAGACTTCAGCCCTCAACAGAGATCCAACTATACAGAAACCATACTTTGAATTATTCAAAAGTTTGAGTTCTTTTGCCAAAGTGAGTTACTTCTGAATACAAGTCACCAACAAGGGAAAACATTTTCATGGACATACTGCAGGCTTTCAGATAAGACCTAGCACACTTTTTTAACCTCACATTTAAGAACCTCATCTAATGTAAATTTTAAGTGAGATTGCCCGTATAACTCCACATTATTGAAATTATAACAAATAAGAGTAAAGTTTATTTGGGCAATGCTCCTGTTTCTCTCATTTTCTGTAGTTTCCATTGGATAGAAAGGGGAATGTAAGTTTTACTCACTTACTAAAATGTTTATGACTGACCTTCCTGGATCTTCTCTTGCTGAAAGATGACTGTTGTTTGCTGACTAAAAAGTAAATGGAATTAAAAATAAAAACAAAAGTAAAATCTAGTTCCAATGAAATATGTACTATTTCTCAGAAAGTTCTCAGTCTCCTTGATCCAGCAAATTTATCATACCTGTCAACATCATCTTATTTCAAGTCCTGAAATCTGGGCAGGGATCATGTCATATTAACAGTTACTCTTGGGAGCCATAGCTAAGAAAATGTCCAGAGCAATTTATTACATTTGATTTAGCAGCTGTGCTATTTTGGGAACTTCTTATTACGCCCATAGAAAGATGAATTAAGACACAAAATAAAACCATCCAGGATCTTCAAGTTTTGGTATTCCTATTTCACTTAACATTAAGAAGCCAGATTTTAATTTCTAAGCAGACAGAGAAACTCTAGCTTCAATTCTTTTAAAAATATGGTGAGGAAAAGGCAGAGCTTCTAGTCATTAACTCAATCTGTGTCTTTTTTTGTAAATGTGGAAACTCAACCTCTATCTCAGTTGTAGAACACTTTCCTTGAGGTAACCTAGACAGTGACAAGCAATCACAGGGAGAAAAGCAGCATTTCTAATCCCTGTGTTGTGAATCGCCTGCTTCAGGCATTGTGGATTGATAAAACTGACTCTTGGTGAAAGAGATTTTTCTAAACTACTGCAAGGTAAATAATTATAAATATTTACTGGGAATAATAAGCTGAGATCACATGAAAACTTTGCCCAAGCTCTTTCAAAGACTTGCCAGGCAAACGATAGTTCTTTATAACACATTCACATATTCCTGCCACATTGATTTCCTCCCAAACAGTGGTAGAAATTGACAAGAGAAAACACTGAGTGGAATAAGTTAGAAGTGGTTTATTCAAAGAGAGAAGTTGCCAAGTAACAGTGAATGAAAAGAAACATTTATGGAACTAATGGTGAATATTGTTTTGTTTTACGAAACCACCACAGTTTTTGTTTTGTTTTGTTTTGTTTTGTTTTGTTTTGTTTTGTTTTAGTAGTAGTAGAGGTTGAACCCAGGGCCTCTACTTGCGTACTTTGCAAGTGGTGTACCATTGAGCTGCACCCTCAGCCCATTATTTTTTTTTTTACTTTTTGAGACAGGGTCTTGCTAAATTATGCAGACTGTGTCTAGTCTTGAACTGTGATCCTCCTGCTTCTGCCTCCTGAGTCACTGGGATTACAGACATCCATCACTGTGCCTGGTCACACCACCACTTTCTAAAATAGCTATTATTTGAACATAATTATGTCCTTTGTCATATAAGAAAACTAAAGGTTAGCAAGATATCATAACATACTCATTGTCATATATTACTAGAACATTGTACATTTTAATTCATTTTCTTAATTTAGCAAGCCACTTCAGAAACAGGAATGCAGGTCCTGTTTAATAGGCTAATTCTGACAGTTGAGCATTTTAGTATTACAAGTTATAAATTATTATATTCTTAAGTTTAATAATAAGTACTATGATATTGAAGAATAAATATATCTACCCCTTGCTGAACCTGATCCAAACTCTGACATATGCTATCCTGATACCATCCATCCCTGGGGTGAATCTGGGCTAGTAAAGGGTTTGGGATTAGGCTAGGTAGTCAGAAAGACTAGAAAGACACACATGTAAGGCTTGTTCCCGAAAGGGCACACACACATACACACACATGCACACACAAATAAAGACCAACACCAAAATCAAGCAAACCTTAAAAAGCATTTAGGGAGTCATATATTTACAACTCTCATATATTCTAGTAAGGATTGTAAATTGCTTAAGTAAATGTTTAATTCTCTGAAAAATTAACTGTAAATTAATGATCTATATCTCTAATTAGCTTAATCACTAACAGATTTATTCAGTAAGAAAAATATTATTTATTTATGTATTCTTATTTAAATATATAAATAATACTTTTTCCTTTTTGTAATGTTTTCAGTATAGTAATTCACTAATTCCTCAATAAATATTTTGAAGATCTACTGAGATTTTTCACCTGGGTTAGCCATATAGGGGGGAACCAAATAATATACTAGATAATGGAAGGGATTAAAGACCATTTGGGCCATAATATTATCATGTAGACTTAGATCTGGACCATGCAATGAACCCACAGTTAAACATCTCACCAATATTTTCAGCATTTTTAGTAGTACTGATATAATTATATTGAATATAATCACAGGAACTTGGTAGGCTAAGGCAGGAAGATTGTAAGTTTAAGGCCAGATACAGTCTGCATAATTTAGTGAGATCCTGTCGCAAAATCAAAATAAAATAATAAATGGGCTGAGGGTGCAGCTCATTTGTAGATTGTGTGTGTGAAGCATAGGATTCAATCCACTAATACCTTCTCAAAAAAAAAAAAAAAAAAAAGAAGGGCCATGTGTACACATACACTTCTAAATGTGGTTTTCTTAAAATAAATCAGTTAAAGAAACATCAACCCATTAAGGAATTACTAATTTAGAAAACTGAAGTCCTCCATTATTTGAATACAGATTAAAGATGTAAGAAATATCAGGGTTGTTGGTTGTAGTTCACTTTTTTATTATAAAGCAAATATTTTACATTTTTGACACAGTTGCTTCTACACAGCTATATCAAAACATTGTTGTCATTGTCTCTTATCAGAGTAATAATCTAAGACTTAAACCCAGTGATGAATATATACATACACACATATACATATATATATACATATATATGCACATACACATACACATGGAATTTTATTCAGCCATAAATGAGAATGAAAATATATCATTTCCCATTATCTTTTCACTGTATGAATTTCCAATGAGTAGAAATATAAAAATACTAACAGTCTAAAGTTTTACATAATTTGGGCCACAGTCTGGTAGGATCAATGAGAATTTGAGCGGCATCAGCTGCTTATAAGGATCATGGATTAAGAGTTAAGTTCAAACAAATCGAACATTCAATAAAAATGTAAACATGGCTGTATTTGATGAGATTTTATTATTGACCAATGTTTACTACAATATTTCTTGAGTGTTGCATAATGACAAAATATAGATCTCCAATTTGTTTAAAAATAAAGATTGCATATACTCACATCAATATCTTGCCCATTTGTGTCACTAAAATGGTGCATTCAATATCATAGCATACCTTTGTTTTGACTATAGTTAAATCTTTTTCTTTTTTTTCTTTTTTCTTTTTTTTTTTTTTTTTTTTTTGCAGTACTGGGGTTTGAACCCACGGCCTTGTGCTTGCATGCTCTGCAAGTGCTGGACCACTGAGCTGCATCCCCAGTCCATTCTTTTTATGACTATAGTTAAATCTTATAACCCAGAGTTTATCATCCCAACTAGTCAAGGCAGAGTTTGAATATCATTGTATGAGTCTCTTGTTTACATACGTGATTTGATTTCATCCAGCCTTCTAGAGTTTGGACTTGAATTACCTTGAATCATCCATGTTGTTGTTGTTCGGGGTTATGGAGTCATGTCTGACCCATAGTGAACCTCATTGGATTTTCAATGGCTGATTGTTTCAGGATTGCTTTGGAAGTGGATTGTCATGTCCTTCTCCCATTTTTGCGGTGCTAGGAATCAAACCCAGGACCTCAGAGACTGCAGAGCAGCACTCTACCAATTAAGCTAAATCCCAGCCCAGATAGACAAGTTTTAAAAAACTGTCAAATAAAGATGATGGGCTTAAATACATATACCTACTATTATTCTATGTATGTGAATATCTTTATAATTAGGTAGAAGAAAACAAGGAAAACTGTAATGGAAGTTGCCAATAGTAATCTAGTCATAAAAGCATACATAAGGATCAATTGTCAGTGATACTTAAGGTGGGGAGTGGAGGAGACTGACCTGCCAGAACTGGCTATGGAAATGGGTATGTGGGAATTCAGGCAAGTTAAGTTTAAGGTATTGGGCTGGGGATTAGCTCAGTTGGTAGAGTGATATTCTGCACTCTCTTAGGTCCAGGGTTTGATCCCCAGCACTGTAAAAATGGGAGAAAGATGTAGCAGCCCACACCCAAAAAACAATCCCAAAACAATCAGCCATTGAAAACCCTATGAATTGCAGAGAAGCAATAGTGCCAGGCATGGCACAGTGTGTGGGAGTGTTTCATTCTATTGTACATAAGGTCTCTGTGAGTCAGATGCACCTAGATGGTACCTAACAACAATGACAACAACAACAAGATGTTTAAGGGTAAAGTATAAATCTAAATCATATATAGCATCAGATGGAAAATATTTGGGTATGAAGACAGAAATTTTAAGAATATCAATCAAGAAATGTAGTATGGAGTTTGCAGACTTTTAAGAGATGGTGATGGGTATGCAAGTGTGCATCAGACTGAGAAGACTTTCAACATCAGATTGAGCAATTAAGGTGGAATTTGATATTTTATTTTGATATCATACTCAAAACTGTCTTACATGTTATGGAAATCTAACAATAAGAAGAACAGCATTAATTTTTTATGTATAAAATTTTCTCTTACAGAATGAATTTACTCTGAAGCAAAAGTAAATAAAAATGGTAAACTCTAAAACTGGACTTAGTTCCCAGGAGAATTGGTATAAACACCCATTGCACTCTTCCTTCATTTCTTTCTCTTTGTCTGGCCACAAGGGAGTGTACTGAATAAAAATATGTCAATTTGCCAGTTTTGCTTTCCTGCACGAATTAGGAAAAAAGAAATAAAAAGTCTGGAATGCCTTGCAGCCTCACAGATTGCCCAGCTGCCTACAGACAGGGCTGAAAGGTTAACTCAAGTAGATGATACACAAATATCAGCATTCCAAAAGGAGATGAGCTCTAATTAATAACCAGACCAGGAATACTTGGTCTCCAGGCAATAATTATCTTATCACCAGCAGAATAATGGATCATGTAACTATGTTGTTGTTGTTGTTAGGTGCCGTCGAGTCGGTATCCGACTCATAGCGACCCTCATAGGGTTTTCAATGGCTGACTATTTCGGGATTGCCTTGGGAGTGGATTGCCAGGTCCTTCTACCAATTTCGTGGTGCTGGGAACTCGGGACCTCAGAGACTGCAGCGCAGCACTCTACCCACTGAGCTAAATCCCAGCCCATGTAACTATGGTAATGGTTAAATACTGGGAATCCTTAAAATGACCAATAAAATAATGCTAAGCTATCCATCTATAAAGAGACGTAGTATTAATACTTTAATATGTGTTTGTGAAGTATTATTGCTGATATAAAAATGTCCAAGATACAGTTAACTGGAAATATATATTTGTGTGTAATATACAAAAAGTACATATCATATTCACAAAAATATACATTATAACCACATTAATATTTGTTACTTCTGAGTACATTATAGATGATATAAATATTTTTCTTATACTGTTCTACAATTTGTATTTTTCTAAGAGATAGGGTCACTATCTGAAAGAAACAATAGAGATAAAGGAAAGCCCAAGGCAATTAAATTTCAATAAGAATAATTTATAAATATGAGGGTGTATTCAATTAGGTATAGGAAGAGGAGTTAAACTAACATTCCAACTTTCTGAAGTCTGAACTGATATCCTGATTGTTTTAGGGGCCATTACTACAAAATATGTTCATATGGTAAATGCGGTAATCCAGGGAAAAATCTGTGCTTTGCACATTCAATTATATGCCATGATGATTTCAGGAAAAGTACATTGAAACTTATATTTATTTTTCCTTAACATCTCATTATGTTTTTTTATTTCCTTTTCATTCTTATAAAAACATATTAATAATTATCATCTCCCAGACACTGGGATAAAATCCAAATTAAATAGATAATGAGATAAAGGCCTCCTACCTACATAAAGGGAGCTTCTAAAGTCCACTCCACTATGTTCCCAATACAAATAGTACACATATATCGATTATCCAATAAGCAGCCTGGACTGCAATGAACACACAATTCTTCTGTGTTTCTATTGGCAGTGCCATGGACAGCATCATCATAAATACTTAGGGTGTATGTTTAAAGGGGTGTAAGAAAAGAAGAAAAATAAACAAGGCAGATATCATTGCTGCTAAATATTTCCAATCCCTTCGCTTTTCTATTACGTGGAACAGAATCATTCAAAAGGACTGAACTGAATCTCAAGAGTAGTGCCATCAGGCAAAATTTCTCCACTTAGGAAAAGATAGGCCATCTCTTTATACAATATGGAAAGTAGCAGTATCAGGTCCACCTGGAAGACCTACAATTCTTTGTTCATCATAGGCATGATGTCTTGGTGTGGCCTGCTGGGAGCCCACCACCTATTATAGTTAAGTACAATTACCTCTGATGTCACCCAGTCATTTTACTATAATAGCAGCTTCCCAGTTGTTTTCTCAATTGAGAACACCCTACAAATACCCAAGGCAAAGCTGATATGCCAGTATGTTATTGCCCTCTTGAACTGTATAGTAATTCCTTTCTATTAATTTAAGCTGGGTTAATATAGAGGCTCCCTGTTAATGTATTATTGCACATCAGTGCATCAGAAAGGGGGAGGGGACATCGAGGAGGACAAACAATTACCTATCATGAGCTTCTCTTGGATCTGTGTAAGTGTACTTAATTGCCAGGAGGAGATTTATATTAAAATGAGAGTGAGGAAGTGATAATAATAAAAATAAAGCAGTAAGCAAAGTGGTAGGGTAAGGAGTAAAAGTCCAGGAAGACTTTAATCAAAGAGAGCAGATATAACATTCTACTAAGAGATAAAGAAAATGGGAATAAAGCAAACAAGGTAACCACAGACACAGCAGGTCAGGGGAAATAAAAAGTTTTGCAATGCAAATTATTTTATTAACATTTCACATTCCTTTCCTTTGCTTCTGAGTTCCAAAGAAGCAGAAGTATTGAAGCTGGCCCTATTCCCCAAAGTATTGCATTAATTTCAACATTTTTCAGGGCTTCTCTTTTAGGAAACCTGCTCTACAAGCAACATTAATTTTTACAGGGAGAGAGTAGAATTCAGAGAGTTATTCATTTCTTAAGACTGCAAATACAACTTGTAGAACCAGACTTGGTTAAAGTTCATGTGTTAGGATCAAGATTTGGGGTAGCTAAGGATTTACTCCTTTAAGGATCTAGAAAAAAAGGAAGAGAAATTTTGGATACAAATATTTCAAGTCTGAATTAAACTCTTCCTTGGATTTATAGCCAGATTATACTAAACGCAGTTTGAGCCTTTCAAGTAATTACTATGAATATAAGTTATTTCACTGAGATAAAAATATAACTAGCCTAAGAGTTATTTCTAATACCCCAAGGCACTAATTTCCAGCTTAAATACTAAAATAAAAATCTGCATTTTTACCTGGTACAGGGTGCATTACTGTAACCTCAGCAATTTTGGAAGCAGAGGTAGGAGGACCACAATTTCAAGGCCACAGACAGCCTGCCTAATTTAGCAAGACCCCATCTCAAGATAAAATATAAGAAAGGGACTGGAGGTACACTGATGGAGGGTTTTCCTAGTATGTGTGTGGCCCTAAGATGAGCTAAAAAAAAATCTGTAGTTTTCCTTTCAGGTTGAAAAATTAGTGATATGCTTAATATTCAACATCTCAACATCTGTATAGCCCATATGTAGGAATAGAAATAGTATAAGAAAATGGGGAGAAACTTTTATTTTTATTCTTTCTTTTTATGTTATCATTTTTCTCTTCCTTCATTACTTTTTCAATGTATTCATTTGTGCACATTTCTGTCTGTATGCCCCTCTTTCTTGCACACATAAACATAACACACATACAAACCCACATACATTCACATTCCTGGTAACATATATACTCATTTTACTTCCTAAAGCAGCAAAGCTTTCTTCCTAGGAGGCTTCTAAAAGGACAATGAGGAAAAGAAAGAATTATTGTCTGATGGGAGATCACCTCCTTTAGATTAGTAACTCCCAAGAAACTTGTCACTTGCACTATGGATAAATATAGCCTGCATATGGTTCAAAACATCTGTGCTTTTACATCCATGCATAAATTATTTTGTACAGTGGAGCTATTGCAGAAAGCCCCCTCCTATCACCATGGTTACCAGTTCTTCCTGGAGAGCTTTCTGTTCACATTTACTGTCAGCACAATCACAGAATAAGTGGTAGGGCAAAAATTCAGAGATACAATTTCACAGGCAAACAGGATGATGTGTGGTAGTATTGATAATAAGCAGGAAGCTAGCACTGAAGACTATTGCTTTGACTTTCTTCAGAAAGGCTTTACATTTGGACACAAAATAAGGATTGAGTATAAACAACATAGAATAAGGTTAGCTTGAATAGAATAGGCCCATTATTGGAGAGTTGTTATAAGTTTTTTCACTAGACTTTAACTCACCTGAATTTACAGCATTCTTGTATATTTCTAAACATAGCAAGATGCACAATCATTTTCTTTTGTATTTGCTTCGAGATATTTCTGCCTCACTGAATCTAGCCTTAGTATTTAGCAGTGGCAATGTTTTTTTAAAAAAGGGAAAAAAGGCAGAATAGATGCCGTACAGTGGTATGAATAGAGGATTGAAATAATTAAGCAAGATCTATGTCCTCCTAATTATTCTCAGTATGAAATTTAGTGTTCTCTTTAGTCTTACTGTCTAAAACCAGCTGGGTTTCCTTCCTTCCAACAGTGATGTGCAAGGTAAAATTGGTAAAATCAGTCACCCTTCAGCGCTCCATACTTAATCATTTAGGGCTCTCTCTCTCTCTCTCTCTCTCTCTCACACACACACACACACACACACACACACACACACACACACACTCTTGAATGATACCTACCACAGAAGGCAATATAAGTCCATTGTACATGGGGAAATTTTAAGGAGTTAAAGAGGCAAGGTTAATAAGAGGTGGTGGTGGTGTTAGGTGCCTTCGAGTCGGTATCCGACTCATAGTGACCCTCTGTACAACAGGGGAAACACTATTGTCCATGCTTCTCTGCTGTGCATAGGGTTTTCAATGGCAGATTGATTTTTGGGAGGGGGTTGCCAGGTCCTTCTCCCAAGCCTACAGCTTCTGGTGTTCCCAGGCGGTCTCCCATCCAGGTACTAACCAGGCCTGACCCTGCTTAGCGTCCGAGATCTGATGGGATCTGATGCCACAGGGCTATGGCTGCAGGCCTTAATAAGAGGTAGTTCAAAGAAAAGCAAGTATAGCTTTAGCATAGACAATTTGGAAACTAATAAATATATATGTATATTTATTTAAAATGTAGTAGCTATGAATAGATGATGCTTTTTCAATTGTTTGCCTTTAATATAATAGTATCTACTTGGCATTCTAATCAAATACAACGTATTAGCAGAGAAGATAGAGAAGGCATTCTACAGGTACCTTCTAGTACCTGTAGAGAAAATGATATGTAGATGGAAACTTCTGTTCAGTTGGACCTATAGCTGCATATAAAATAGACTCAGTGGATAATGAATTTGAGGAACAGTGAAATTTACAGGTAAACTGGGAAAGTTTTTCCAGGAAAATATTGTTTAAGTTGATGTTTTAAAAATACAAAAGGAAGTTTTCATTAAGATCAACTACATAAATTATAAGCATCTATTAAAATGTATGGATAAACAGGTAGAAATGTAAAGACAAAAGCTAAATATAAGAGGGATTCCATGAAGAAAAAATATGGAAAACTCAAATTGATTCCATTTAGAGATAATCTGCCAAGTCAGTTAAACTGAGCCCTAGATTTAAGATTACAAGAGAAGTGATACATTCTTGGGTCTACTTCTGTGTGGAGCCAAATGAAAGGTGCTCTCTCTCATATTCTCCTCTCTCTCTCTCTCTCTCTCTCTCTCTCTCTCCCCCCACCCCCTCTGTAAAATTACGAAGTGTCAAACACAGACCTAGTCCTTTCTCCTGGACTTCCAAGAAAACATTTCCAAATCAATGAAGTACAAAAATATCTTCTCTAAGAAAGACATCTTTGGAGACATCTTTCCTAAGAAAGAAACCAAATATTAAGTAGGTTCAGTGTAAAGAACAAATCGAGGGATGGAGAAAAGGAAACATAATAAGCAATTCTGAAATAGGTTTTTGAATTTTTTCAAATAAAAATTTAGAAATAAATAAGAAAAACTGAAAATTTAAAGGATCTAATGTACATGTACATATATATGAAATGAATGTGTATTTGAAAGATCAAATAGAGCTTTTCTAAATAAAATTTTTCTAGCTCCCTTTCTGTCTCTTATTTCTGTCTTCCTACATATATGTACATCTATATAATATTCCTTTTGCTCTGTCAATTCAATAGGATTGTGTATGTCTGTGTGCATGTGTGAGTATTAAAAGAAGTGACCTGTCTCTCTCAGGGAGCTGAAATGTACACAATGTAACTCTCCTCATACATACATATTTACATATACAAACTCTTTCTACATATTTATAGATGTATTTTTATTTTAAGAAAGAGAGTTAAAATGGTGCATGTAAAGATAGTCCATAATGTAGTATAGATTAGGAAAAATTTATTAAATACAAAACACAATTTTGGGCAGGATATTTGAATAGGTAATTATTGATCATTTTCCACAACTAATGAAAACCTATAACCCAAGAATATTTAACAAATTCCAAGCAGAAAAATCTCTATGTGAATATAATAGGGGGAAACTGAAGATTACCAAAGACAATTAGAAAATCATAAAAACTTCCAGAGATTAAAGATATTTTGTCTTAGAAGACTAATAATTATATTGACAGCTGCCTTCTCACAAATAATCAAAACCAAATAAAAAGAATATACTAAATATGCTGAAAACAAAAATTAAAGCAAAGCTAGGATTGTAGACCAGGCAAAATTAATTTGAAAAATAAGGGTGAGGAAAACAAATCACTTATAGATAAGCTATGCCTACTTTGCCTGCAGCCATACCACTGTGGTGTCCAATGGCATCAGATCTTGGAAGCTAAGCAGGGTCGGATCTGGTTAGTACTTGGAAGAGAGAATGCCTGGGAATACCAGGTGCTGTAGGCTTGGGAGAAGGACCCCAAAACCCACTCCAAAAAACAATCTGCTATTGTAAACCCTATGAATAGCAGGGAAGCACTGACAATAGGCTTTCAGGCATTGTACACAGGATCGATATGAGTCAGACAGGGACTTGAGGACATCTAACAACAACAACAACAAATGTATACTGTACTATAAGCAGATTATTATGAAAGAAAATTCTGAAACATAGATAGGATGTTTATTGATATTTTTCACTGTTATAATCATAATATCTAACTAACTTGGGATATAGTAGTTTCTTAATAAATATTTTAATCAATGCACTCATCAAGTACAATGAACTTCAGATGGAAACAAAATGATTTTTTATGGAAAGTCTGACATTTCAATGAGGTAATAAACAGCAAATTAATTTGTCTATATTTAAGTAAAACTAATAAATCATGACTACATTAAATATTAGTGCTGTGCACTCATAAAAAAATAACAGAACTAAAATATTGGAACACAATTGTATAAGTTATAATGGAAGTGGCTAGAAGTAATATATTGTAGGGTCACTTATTGTTTAAATGTATGACAAATATATTAAATTTCCTCACATTTGATACTTTTACAATTAAAAAATCCTAAAGCAATCATTTTTAAAAGTTACATAAAATCGAGCTTGTAGATGTGAAGGCATGAAATTAAATTCATTTAAAATTTATTAAAAATCAATCAAAAAACACAACTAGTTGAGAGAAAATATGGAAAAAAGAAAAAGAAAAATGCATAATCATGCATAAAATGATGAAGAAAGTATACAGAATTTGCTAGTAGAAATAAATCCAAATATTGAAGAAATTAAATCAAATATAAATTAACTCAATGATCCAGAGAAAAGACAGACTGGAAAAAGAAAACCATGGAACAGTTTTGTGTTTACAAGAGACTTATTTAAAATACAGAAGAAAACAGAGTTATCAAAAGTAAAAATATGAAAAAAGATATCAAGTAAATATTAATTAAAGGAAAGCTTGCGAGATGGTTAGAGAGAAATAGAAAATATGACATGTTCCTATGCACAGTGACCTTATCTTAGCACTAAGGTTGAGGTGGTAACTAAACATCATAACCTTCATTTGTATTTGCTGGACCTATTCCAATAAATTGTCAAAAGTACTATAAAAGTTAACTTTTAAAAGTAAATCTATTGTCTGAACACGATCTATTTTGTGATAGATTTGTGTGATATATGTTTTAAACCACCTAATACTGCTAATAAATATTCAGCTTTTCTATTTGATTGGAAGTAGTTAATACTTTTCAGATTAATATCCATTTAGTCATACCATTGTAGCATCTGATCCCATCAGATCTTAGAAACTAAACAGTGAGAGATCTGATTAGTACTTGGGTGGGAGAACACCTAGGAAAACCAGGTGCTGTAGGCTTGGAAGAAGGACCTGGCAAACCACTCCCAAAATACAATAAACCATGGAAAACCCTATGAATAGCAGAAAAACCCTGTCAATAGTGTTTCACATGTTGTACATAACAGTCGCTATGAGTGGGACATAGACTTGATGGCACCTAACAAGAATGTAACAACCCATTTAGGCATAATATAAGTTCATTAACCCTGGTTGTTGTTGCTGCTATTGTTGTTAGCTGCTGTCCAGCTGGTGTCTGACTCAGTGACCCTAAGTGCAACAGGCGAAACAGTATTGTTACTTCTTCTCTGCTATTTATAGCGTTTTCCATGGCTGATTGTATTCTGAGAGTGGTTTGCCATGTCCCTCTCTGAAGCCTACAGCACCTAGTGCTCCCAGGTGGTCTCCCATACAAGTACCAACCAGGCCTGACCCTACTTAGCTCTGAAGATCTGAAGAGATCAGATGCCACAGTGGTACAAGCTGCAGGCTTAACTCTGGTTGTTGTTGTTGTTGTTGTTGTTGTTGTTGTTGTTGTTGTTGTTACGTACCATGGAGTAGGTAACCAACTTATAGCAACCCTACCTACAACAGGTGAAACACTATTGTCAGTGCTTCTCTGCTATTCATAGGGTTTTCAATGGCAGATTCATTTTTGGTAGTGGTTTGCCCAGTCCTTCTCCCTAAGTCTGATTACATATGTTAGTCTTACCTGTTTCATTCGTTCATTCATTCATTTGTATAATACAAGAAAATAGGTATTATATTAATACCTTTCTCATCTGACTAATTTAGTACCCTGTACAATAACAGAAGATGTACTCTTAAGTTTCATGACAGAACAATTTTGAAGTTGACAACTTGAACTTAGAGAAAAAATAGCAAATATCTTTTCAGAATTGTTATAGCAATAACTTTGTCATTTCTCAGTTCAGATAGAGGACACATTTTTCTAAGAAAATAGTATTAAATTTACATAAAATCTTATTATATAGGGGTATTTAAAAAGTAGTTCCTGAAGATATAATAAAAATCTATGTATTCTGCCCACATATTAAGTGTTCGAGTGATACTATTTGTTGAATGATTTCACTATTGGCTGACTAAAAAATCCCTTTATATGAAATTCAAGTATTTGTCTATTGGTATTGTAATTAAACTGATATATGTTCACTTTAATAGCCAAAAAATTATAGAATTGTCAAGCAAAATAGATTTCAAAGCCAAAAGCATTGGAGCCAGAGAGAGTCACTATATAAATGACTGGGCAGTAATGATAAGTATAAACTTATATGAGTCTAATTATATGTAAAATACATTAATATAGTTTTAGAAAATGGCACAAAGAAATTGTCAAGTTAGTTGTTAATTGGAATATTTTCTCATCCATTTCATTAATTGATAGATCAATCAAATAAAAAATCATGGAACCTACTTACAAGGCCTGATAAATAGATATGCTCTAATGGACTTATATGAAATGCTGCTCCCAGCAATTATGGACTGGACATTTTTTTCAAGCACACAAATACATTGGTGGCACTTGCAAACCCACCAGGCCACAGAACCTGTTTAGATAAATTAAAAATTCTTCATATGTTATAGACTATAATATTTGTTGTCCACAACAAAATTATGCTAAAAAATAAATAACTATGGGGGAAAGATAAATATCACATGATTTTCTCATAGGCAGAATATGTATTTAAATATATATGTACAATACATGCCATCTGCAGCCATAGCATCCTGGCATCTGATGTCGCTTGATATCAGAAGCTAAGCAGGTTCAGCCTGGTTAGTCCTTGGATGGGAAACCTCCTGGGAATATCAGGTGCTAGGCTAAGGAGAAGGACCTAGCAATCCACTGTTGAAACTATCTGCCATTGAAAATCCTATGAATTGCAGAGGAGCACTGACAATAGTTCTCGACATGGCACAGTGTCAGGGAATGTTTCGTTCTGTTGTACACAGGGTTGCTATGAGTAGGAACCAACTCAGTGGCACCTAGCAACAAAAACAAGACATGCCAGCAGAATGGGGACTATTTGTGAAGAGGATGGGGATCAGCAGAGTGGAGGTGGATCATGAGAGGGTAATGGGGAGATGAATATGATTGAAGTCCATTGTATACATATATGAAAATTGCATAATGAAACCTATAATTTTGCATAAATAGTATATGATTAGAAAATAAAAATAAAAAATTATTTGGCAAGTAAGAAATAAAATCAGAATAATAATTAGTATGTCTAGTATTTAATGATTACTAAAATATACATATTTCAGTTTATGATATACAACCAAAAGCTATTTGTTGTTAGGTGCCGTTCAGTCGAGTCCAACTCATAGAGACCCTATATACAACAGAATGAAACACTCCTCAACACCGTGCCATGCACAGCACTATTGTCAGTGCTTCTCTGCTATTCATAGGGTTTTCAAGAGTAGATTACTTTGGGATTGTTTCAGGAGTGGATTGCAAGGCCCTTCTCCCATTTTTGTAGTGCTAGAGATTGAAGCTGCAGAGCTGCACTCTACCAACTGAGCTAAACACTAGCTCCAAATTTACTTAGAGGTATATATACAGCAACATGTAATAAAAAGAAATAAAAACCTCCAAATATTAGGAAGTTTCTAAGTGAACAAATTAATAATATGAAAAAATGGAGAAAAATTAAGAAGAAAAGTAATTAATCAACTTAAAAACAATCATCCAACATAGAAGATAATTTCCCTGTAGGTCAACAAATCTTTGGCAGAAGTCAATACTCTTTCTTAGAACAGCCTTTAGAATCTGCTGGAGTATATTATTTTGCATGGACTTTCAAGTTGTAATGGTTAACTGGGCACTGTGGCACATGCTTATAACCCAGAGACTTGGAAGGCTAAGGCATGAGGGTCCTGAAGTGGAGGCCAGAGGCAGCAACATAGCAAGACCCTGTCTCAAATCAGGAAATAAAACAAAACAAAAAGGGTTGGGGGTGTAGCTCAAGGGTAGAATGCTGGCTTAGCATGTGTAAGGCCTTGGTCTTAACCTCTTAGTATTGAAAAAAATCGAGTTATAATGGCAAAATATGTCCTTATTCACAAAATCTATGTCTCCTGATAGAAAATTTTGTGTTCCAGTATGCTATGATCTTTCTTAGGTTGGAACCATATAAAAATTTTAAAAACCTGGATATTTGTAATATCACATTTCTAGTAAAATGATGTGATAATCATCACATTGTTTGGTGCCATTGATTCAGTTCCGACTCAGCAACTCTATGTAAAACAGAATGAAACACTTCCTGACACCATGCCATGTCCAGCACTATTGTCAGTGCACCCCTGCTATTCATAGGGCTTTCAATGGCTGATTGTTTTGAGGATTGTTTCTTGAGTGGGCTTCCAGGTCTTTCTCTCATTTTTGAGATTGGAGCCCAAGACCTCAGAGAGGACAAAGCAGTACTCTACCAATTGAACTAAACCCTATCCCCTAATAACATCTTAGACTTTAAAATGTATGTGTATACATATAATACTTTTTGATAAACTTAATGTGCAGCAATTATTTTAGTAGTTAAATGCTTCCAGGAAAAAAAAGAAAATATAAATGGGAAAATCAAGATAGTAACCAAGGCCATATTACACTAGTACCTTCAAGGTTGTTCTCAGATATTATGGGAAAGGAAGAAAACATAAGTACTTTTACTAGGTTTATGTAAATTTCTACCTTAAGAGAGTTTTAGGCTTCAGAGGAATTGCTAAAATAATACGTTGAGGGAATTCTTCCATGGCCCTTACACAGCATCCTCTAATGCTAAGAACTTATGAAATCATGGTACCATTATCAAAATTAAGCAATTAATATTGGTACAATTCTGTATTTGAACTGATGACTTCATTAAGATTTCTACTGATTCTCACTTATATGTGGGAGCTGAATCAAAATTATAAAAAGGAAAAATCCTATTCAAAGGGTGGATCAAAATAAAAGGAAAAAAGATTTCTACTGATTTCTTTCTTTCTATCCATGATTTATTTTATAATTTCAAATATTAAAATTATTTAACAAAAATTTACTTACTGCAGAGATAACTTTCTGATTTGACCATTCCATAAATCAAACATATATTTTTTGCACCTACCATGTGATTTGGGAGAAGGACCTGGCAACCCCCTCCCAAAAATCAATCTGCCATTGAAAACCCTATGAACAGCAGAGAAGCACTGACAATCGTGTTTCCCCTGTTGTACAGAGGGTCGCTATGAGTCAGATACCGACTCGACGGCACATAACAACAACAACCATATGATAGAAGTATTCCTTCACTCTTTTTACTATTTCTACAGCTTAACTGTTAATTATTTTTACTTATTTTTCATTTCCTTTTCGATCTAGAATATGTTGTTCTTCATATACTAAATAATATCTCCAGCTTCTTAACCCAGGTAAGAACATCTATTGTATAAAATCTGGAATGGATTTCTTATGGTCTTGACATTCAGTTTCAATGTATAATGAAATCATCTTCATATATAAAATTGCATGGTTCTTTATTTCTTTGTCTTTATTCCAGTGTGAAGAAGGAAATGACCAGTGTAACAGGCCTTTCATGAACTTAAACTTTCTTTAAAATGAACCATTCAATATTATAGCACTCAATTCTCTAGAGAATAGTTTCATTTCCTATAAATTCTCACTTGGCATATGTGTCTATACTATTTTACAATAGCATTCGGGTAATGATTTTGTTTTCCTTCATGTACATAAAGATTCCATGAGAGTACACAAAGTAGACTTCCAGGTTAAATTTTTTTATTGACTAATAAAATCTTACCCCCTTCCCTGCATGTGACTAGGCAAGAACTTTCAATCAGTGGGAAGGTAATATTTTTAAAATTAAGTATATTAGGGGGTTATTTGTGTGGGTAGAGAGAGGTAGGGAAGCCTGGAAGGGGACAAAATTAGAAGTAGAGGATTCAGGTTGTAGGATGGAGATGAAAAAGTAGAATACCTGAATTAAAGTAGTGTAATAGGAACTAGGAGAAATGGTTAAAACTTATATTTCTGAAGGGGAATCAACACAATTGAGTGTTAATTTAAAAGTGGGTGGGGTAATGATAGAAATGTAAAGGGAGAATGTGAGAAACATGATACTTAGCTGAGGGAAAATAGATGATTGTTCACATAACTCAGTGATTAAAAATTACAGTATTTTTTGAAGAGGGATAGAAATTAATTTCTGCTTTGTACTCATTGAGTACACCTACTTGTCAGAAATCAAAATAGTATTGTCTAATAAATAGTTGATTGTAGTCATATTGCCCTCATTACTCTAGAAAAAATGTCACAGGGGAACCCTGATTAAAAAACTTTAGCGATTTGCTGTGCAGTTTCCCAGATGCTAACCTACCCCTACAATTACAATTAACCATTGCAATGGCTGAATATATGAACGTGTTTTATTATGGCTAAGTATACTGTTATAAAGCTTCCAATCACTCTTCGGGGATGAGGCATGGCAGGTTGATCTCAGTATATCACTTTTCCAATCAGTGCAAGATTTAACACATTTGTTCCATTCTTACAAGCTCTTTCTCCTTGATATCTTTCTAAAAAGCTTCTTGTTCTACAAACCAACATATAAAATACATCAAATTTGCTCTGAAAGGCATTTAAAGGAATCAGCTTAAGAGAGTAGAAAATGGAAGCATTTGTTTTTACAGAATTGTGAAACACGTGGTTTATATACTGTTTTAAAATTCTTGCTTTGACTTTCTATTCAGTAAATGTTAGTTCAGTCATTGTTATATTCCAGGATTTTTAGTAAATTCTGGGAGGGTAGAAATCAATAATAAACAAAGAAATAGGAGGGGTATTGAGAACTTTGATTGGTTTTGTGTAGGTTTTTTGTAGTGCAGGGTAAAGAAAATGAGTCGCAGTAAAGACATGATGCTTAGGACAATATATCTCCATTATATATAATAATAATATATATATCCATTAGACCTGGGAAATTTGGGTCTATTTGTAAATATATACATGGCATGTTCTTATTTAAAGGGTATTTAAATATCTGCCTTTTATTCACAGTGTACTAGGGGGATGGTCAATTATGGCAAGTACCGTACTATAACTACGGCACAGAGTACTCTGGGAGGACTGAAGCAACCAACAGATTCATGCTGCTAAATAACAGTTAATACATTAATAAGGCCTGCAGCCATAGCCCTGTGGCATCCAATCCCGTCACATCTCAGAAGCTAAGCAGGGCCAGGCCTGGTTAGTACTTGGATGGGAGACCACCTGGGAACACCAGGTGCTGTAGGCTTGGGAGAAAGACCCAGCAACCCACTCCCCAAAATCAACCTGCCATTGAAAACCCTATGAACAGCAGAGAAGCGCTGACAATAGTGTTTCACCTATTTCACCTATGGCTGGGATTTAGCTCAGTTGGTAGGGCGCTGAGCTGCAGTCTCTGAGGTCCCAAGTTCAATTCCCAGCACCGCAAAATGGGAGAAGGACCTGGCAATCCACTCCCAAGGCAATCCTGCAATACTCAGCCATTGAAAACCCTATGAGGGTCGCTATGAGTCGGACTCAATGGCATCTAACAACAACAACATGTTAATAAGAGTACATGTGGCCAGGCACAGTGACACATGACTATCATCTTACTGACATGGGAGGCTGAGACAGGAGGATCACAAGTTTGCAAGTTCAGGGCTAGAGGAAGCTTGTACAACTTAGTGAGACCCTGTGTCCAAATAAAAATAAAGAAAATTTAAGAAGTGGCTAGGGGTGCATTCAGCACTTGCACACTATGTGTGAGGGCCTGGATTCAACTTCCTGGTACTGAGAAAGAGAAAGAAAGCGAAAAGAAAAGAAAAGAAAAGTAAAGAAGGACGGAAGGAAGGAAGGAAGGGGAAAGAAAAGAAAAGAAAAGAAAAGGAAGAGAGAGAGGAAGGAAGGAAGAAAGGAAGGAAGGAGGAAAAAATGTGTTGCATTTGTGTCTTGAAGAATGGAGTTGGCCTAGTGAATAGGAAAGACATTAAGGAACTACAAGCCATTACAGCCGACCAGTGGTGGAAGACAAAGTAAGAAAAAAAGTACAGCCACCTATGTTATCGTTGTTGTTGTTAGGTGCTGTCAAGTCTGGTCCAACTCATAGTGACCTTATATACAAAGGAAGGAAACACTCTCTGAAACTGTGCCATACCTGGCACTTTTGTCAGTGCTTCTCTGCTATCCATAGAATTTCCAGTGGCATACTGTTTCTGGAGTGGATTGCCAGGTCCTTCTCCCTAGCCAGCAGCACCTGGTAATCCCAGGCGGACTCCCATCCAAGGACTACCTAGGCTAAGCCTGTTTAGCTTCCAAGATCAGATGGGACTGGATGCTAGGGTGCTATGGCTGCAGACAAAACATTAATAGCTATGCTGTATTTCTGAAACATGGTTGTGATTCAAAGTTACACATTTAAGGATCAATTTAACAATTTTGATGTGCATTCTTGTTTGAAAAGTTTAGATCTAAATATAGGTTCCTATCTCTTTTTTCTTTCTTTATTTTATTTTATTTTATTTTGCTGTAGTGGGGGTTGAACCCAGGGTCTCACACTTGCATGCTTTGTAAGTGCTGAACCATTGAGCTGTATCCTCGGCCCATTTTTTTTTATTTTTATTTATTTATTTTGTTTGTTTGTTTTTGAGACAGGGTCTCACTAAATTACACAGACTGCCTCTGGTCTTGAACTTTCAACTCTCCTTCTTCTGCCTTCAGATTCACTGGGATTACGGGCATGTGCTACCACATCTGGCCCTATCTCTTTTTTTCACAGGCAACTGGGACCATAATGACTTCTACATACTCAATTTATAGTGACCAATAATAATGGGTAATGTGCAGTGGTATTTTCAAATATAGGAGAGAGAGAGAGAGAGAGAGGGAGAGAGAGAGAGAGAGGAAGGAAGGAAAAAGAGAAAGAAAGAAAGAAAGGAAGGAAGAAAGAAAGAAAGAAAGAAAGAGATAAAGAGATAAAGAGAGAGAGAAAGAGAGAAAGAAAGAGAAAGAAAAACAGCTCAGCTGAGTGCTATGGTGCATGCTTGTAATCCCAGAGTCGAGGGAGGTTGAGGGAGGAGGATCACAAGTTCAAGACTAGAGGTAGCTTGTGCAACTTAGTCAGACCCTGTCTCAAATTTAAAAAAAAATAAATATGGGGGGCTAGGGATGCAGCTCAGTGGTGGAATACCCTGAGTACAATTCTCTCATATCTCAAAACAAACAAATAAAAAACAAAGAGATGCTAACAGTTAGCTAAGGCAACTGGATTCTCTTCTTGTAGTATAAATATAAGATCCAATAACATTACACATCAATTAATTTATGAGCAGACTGGTTTAACTGATAATCACATATATTTAATTAAACGATAAAATATTTACATAGAACTTTGTGGCTCACAAAATACATCATATATATGTAAGTCCTACTGAATGTTATAATGAAGGTGTCTTTAGGTCCCTGAATTACTAATAAGACAATATGAAGTCAAAGAGTGATATTTAGATTTTCACCCAGAGCCTCTTTTTCTGGTTCCAAAACACCATTGTTTATATCATAGATAACTCATTAGAAATGAAGAAACTGGAACAAATATGACAGAAGGCAACTATTTTGATAAGATGTTAGGCATGGAGAACTCTGTGGCTAAGAAATGTATGCAAGATGTAAGAGGAGGGCACAGGGTGCATGAGTGGAAAGGAAAGGCCAAGAAGAACATCTAAAGGAGAATGAAAATGTACTAAAGAGAAACATCCTAACTTTCCAAGTTTAGCTGCACACAGCCTAATCTAGAATGAGAGAAAACCAGAATCACAAAGGAAAACTAAAAATGAGAAGCTCCTACCTTGTCTATAAATACCTACAACAAAGTAACATCTGGGCCAGCCTGCTAACAACTGGTAGGAGGTTTTCCTTGGGGAAAAAAAAAAAAATATCCAGGGCTCTGCTAATTAGAAGTCAGCTTCTTCACACTTCTACAATTAACACTAAGTGATACTGTGAACATCTTTAATTGTGCTAACTTTAGATATGAAAATTTTATTGAATTGGACCATACCCAAAAATTAACATAATTAAGAAACTACAATATACTATATTATGTTAATGAGAGAAACCACTCCAAGGAAGAAATTGTGTTATAGATACACTGTACAAAGTATTTACCAAGATAATGAGGATGGTTTTGCTTTTTTTTTTTCTAGTTTGAGTGTTTCTATCCAGAATTTGCATCCTAAAAAATTAATGTATGAATGAAAGTGCATTAAAAAAACATTTCTGAAGTTAATTATTTTGCTTGTGGAGGATTTGTAGGATAGGAAACAAATGTCCTGGTGGTTTGAGATAACCTGATCTGCTTTTATCTCTTGCATATGTGAAATTAATGATGCCTTTCAAACAAAACAAAACAAAACAAAGGACACAGAGGAAAAAGAGAGATGGATCATTTATGAGAGACCATCTGACTTCAAATTTGAATGGTTGGCTGATTTCTGGTGGTATGCCAATGTGAGAAGAGAGGCACTATCCTAAATACTGCACATTTAGAAATTACATGCCCCTGCCTACCATGACCTTCACCTCCAGATGCTTTCTTTCTGGGTCATTTTGCCTCAGCCAGGAGGCTTTAAGTTTCTTGTTGTTGTTAGGTGCCATCCAGTCGGTGTCCAACTCATAGCGACCCTATGTACAACAGGAAGACACTATTGTCAGTGCTTCTCTGCTGTTCATAGGGTTTTCAATGGTAGATTTATTGTTGGGAGTGGGTTGCCGGGTCCTTCTCCCATATGTTTCTTGAGTATTCCTAAATCCTTTCTGTTCTAAGACCTTGCATTTGCTAATCTTCTATGTAGAACACGTTCATTCTCCCTTTCTTCCTATGTTTAATTCTTACTCATTCTTCAGTTATCAAACTAATTTTCATATCCTTGAAAAACTTTATGTGATCAGGTCTGCCTCAAATTATGTTGTCTTCTGTACAATTCTAGTGCTTATATACTTTATGTTCATAGGATTTATTACTATAAAAATGTATATAGTAATGGGAGTAAATGTTCATTGATGATATGAGCAAGGACAAAGTGTGGCTTCATTACCACTGTGTTCCTAGCAAAACATCTGGCACATAGTTGCTACTTAATAACTGAATGACTAAATATGACTTTGAGACAAACTGTATGTTCTAGCACTGTAATGTGAAAAGATTTAGGTTTGCTATAAAAAAACAATCATTTATTCCATAAACTTGTTTGAGGTACTTGGGAAATACCTTAGATCAAGGATTCTCAAACTTTGGGCTTCAGGAATACAGCTTTTAAGATCTGTTTAATGTAGTATTTCTCTCTAACACTCCCTCCCTCACTGTTACAGATTTAGTAAATCTGTGGTGGAGGTTAGGAATATTCAATAAACAAACACCTCAAGAAACTTCAATACAATGCATAATTCTACAAATATTTCTTGAGGATCTAACATGTACCAAGCATGGAGTGAGGTCCTGGAGGTGTAGATGATACCCAAGGTGGAAAATCACTACAATAGATGATTTCCTATTTTCTTCTAATACTATGATTACCATTCATTTGTTCATTCAGTATTTATTGATGACCCCAAAGGTCCAACACACTATATTAGTCTCACAAGTGAGGGGTATTCACTTTCCTTCAAGTTCCTGTAATATCACAGAAGAGAAACAACTAAATACTTATTCAGATTTTATTGACTAGTTTCCAAAGCCCAGTTACTGATAAACATTCTCATCTGTTCTAAAATGAGTATGTCTATTAACAGTTTGGAACTAATATTATGTTAGTGGTTAAAACATTTGATAAGTATTTTACTTTGTTATTTTATTAAATCATTTTTGTATTCTTATAAAGCAAAAATAATTGCTTATAAGCAACTTGATCATGGTCACCAGGTCCATACATAGAGTAAGAGAGGAAAATAGATGTATATTAGTAGCTTTAATATGAGGCAGTGAGTGTTAAGTAGCTAAAGAAACCACAGAAAAATACAGTAGCAAAAAACTTTTGAGAAGAAAATGTATGAAAACAAGTATGGGCACTGTAATGTATTTGTTATTGAATTACCAGTAAGGCAATTTCACCTGTGTCTCTAATTTTTTTTTAGGGTAGTACTTGCAAAGAGACTTTAGCCACTTATGCCTCTATTTCCCATATATAGCAAAAGCCAGGTAGTGAACTTTCTTGTCAAGATGTTTTCCAACTTTTGCATCTCAAATGCCCATCAACATCAACTGCTCCTGTGCAAGTGTTCACACTCAGTTTTTTATTACAGTCATTAAACACAGCCACTAGGCTCTGTATCATTTGATAATGTAAACAGGTTTCCTTTGTAGGGTACTCCCAGTGAGAGAACAGTCAAATAGGTATGTTCAAGCCTTCTTTGGAACTTAACTGTATTTAAGATTTTTACCAACCTAAATAGGATACCCACAATGTAAATCAGCTAGAACTTCCTAATTTGACTTTACTTGCAAATGAATGCTTTGCAAAAGTAATTGGTGAAGATGAAGTCATGCTCAAATAAAATAACCTTGAATTTCAATAACAGCTTTATAAGAAAGTCATATGAAGAAACACACTATCATCATTACATGGGCTATAATGATGAATATATAGACTGGATAAGGCACCTACAAGCTAAGAAACACCAAGTACTGCTGGGATCCATCAAGGGCCAGGAAGAGACAAAGAGGTATTCTTCCCTAGAGGCTCCAGAGAAAACAAAATCCTGATATTATATTGATTTTAGATTTCTAGCCTCCTAAAATGTAAAGGAATAAATTTATATTGTTTTGCACCATCTAGTTTGTAATAATTTATGTCAGCTCTAGGAAATTAATAGAGGTTTTATCAGAGAAGCCATCTGGAATACATCAATTTGACAATGTAACCATATTATTCTTATGCCATTCTAATGCCCTAATAGAACTTCTTCTGATATCATTTTAAACAATAGAAACAATTATTACAATCACTTAAAGTAATGAATCTTTAGTGCTCATGAGAAATCTAACATTCCTATTTAGGATTATATAAAGAAGAACGGAAATCCTTCTAATGTTTTCTTATTTTCTCAAATAGTTTTCCACTAGTTGAACTACTTGTACACCAAAGTCAGTGCCACACATAATGTTTATGGGAGCCTTCTATAAAGAAGACAGAAATATTGCCAAAGTATGTCTCCATAGTTACTGAGATCACTAAATGGATTCACAACAGACAGACTCTTATTTTGAGGTTAGGTATAAAAGTATGCCCTGGATACTACTATGAATAAAATTTACAAAAGTATCTTTAAATAAAACCTCCAAAACTAAGTGAAGTTAAGAACTCAATAAATTAACTACCAAAAGAGCAAATAATCCCATCAATAAGTGGGCAAGTGAATTGAACAGACAGTTCTCAAAAGACGTTCAAACAGCTAATAAATGCAGGAAAACATGCCAACATCCTTAAACATAAAAGAAATAAAAAACAAAAGTAGATTGAGATTCCACTATACCCTAGTCAGAATGGGTACTATCAAGAACAAAAACAAAGACAAAAAAACCAAAGCCTTGTAATAACGTATAGGGGTGTGTAGAGGAGCCCTACAAACTGTTGATGGGAATGCAAATTAGTGTACTATGGAAATCATCATGGAAGTTCCTCAAAAAGACAAAAATAGAACTACCATGTGATTCAGCTATGCTACTCCTGGGTATATGCCCAAAGGAGTCTAAGTCAGCATGCAATAGATATCCATCTACACCCATGTTTATTGTGGCAATATTTCCAAAAGACAAGTTTTAGAACCTAGCTAAGGTATCCATCAACAGATGAATCAATAAAGAAAACGTGGTATCTATATATAATGGATAGGGATGGATCTGGAGATTACTATTTTAAGTATAATAAGCCAGACTCAGAAAGACACATACTATTATTTTTATATGAGGGACCTAGATTGAAAAAAAATGATAGGAAAGTATGCAAAAGGCTATTTGAGAAGAAGAGAACAAGCAAAGTGGGAAGGGGGACAAGAGAGGGATATAGGTGAGGTCAACATGATTCTTAAAAATCCATGTACTATGTCTCAATAAGAAGGAGGTAAGTATGGGGATGGGGTAGGGTAGAAGAAGGCAGCAATCTCTCTCTTTCAGATATGGTCTCTTTCCAAGAATAGACCAGCACTAGTTACAGGGTGATGATAATTTTGCAACCTGCAACAATGCTAAATTTAAAAACATAAAAGTTTCTGCACAGATTTCATATACCTTCTGGGTTGTTATACTTTGCAGATAGAGGCAATGAACTTGAGGAAAAATATTGAGGACTTGCCAAAATCTGTGTAAATGAGTCTGCCACATTTATACTATATGCTACCATGGAGTATCCTGCCACATTTTGCATTGAAGAAATACGGTATCACACATTTGTAACAGCAACAGGGCATGATTTCAATATTATTAGTGCTTGGAGCATATATAAGTTATTTCCATAAAAACCCTTCCCTTGAAAATATATATTCTTCACAAACTAGTGTGCTTGCTTATTAATTAGGATATCTTTTCAAACTCAATGATAATTTCAAGAACTAATTCTCATAAGTCTAGAAATCAGCTGAAACTCCTGTACTCACCTGCACTTTTTGCCAAATACATGAAGAGTTGTTACAAGGAGTATAAACAGCCCAGACATTGGGGTCAGGGTGTACTGGGTTCAAAGTCTCAATCTTTAATTTTTGTCATTGTGACCATGGAGGCATGGTTCACATACAAAAATGGATGTTTCATTTTCTATGAAATGGAGGTCTTAATATTGTCGACCTTGGGGTGGAATCAGGGAATACTGAATTCACTTTCCTCATGTTTCCACAGTGGATAAACTTGCAACCCATTTTCAGGAAAGAAGCTCTGTGTAAGGGACTCTTCCACCTTCTCTCCACATCGTCATTCACTCCACTATCAGAAAGGAAAGGAATTTATCTCACTGGTAAATTTAAAAGAAACTGAGTATGCCCCATCATTCCTTCCTGTTTCCCATTTTAGATCCACTTCTCTGCAAAGAGGGCTGAGGTAACCTTTGTTCGGATGTCCTTACTGAGGAAACCCTGAAGCTGGCTAGCTAGGCAAAGCACTGGGGACAACATGTCTTTCTACTTCATATGGATGTCCAAAGAAGCCTGGCTACTCCTGGGACAAAACAGGCTCTCTAATTAACTCATCAGAAATAAGCTGGGGGCAAAGGAGGATTATTTGAATCTTAAAAAATTGAACACCAACCTCAAAGATGACTTACAAGATTTGAATGAGATATTGAGTCAAAATACTTAGCACAGGTCTGGTATATGATCAACTATCATTAATTCCTGGCTATTATTATGATGATAATTTTTCATATTGATTTCATTACCACTGACCTTACTGCTGGGCTGGGATTTAGCTCAGTTGGTAGAACGCTGCTCTGCCAGAGCGCAGTGTCTGAGGTCTCAAGTTCAATTCCCAGCACCGCAAAAATGGGAGAAGGACCTGGCAATACACTCTCACAGCAATCCCGAAACAGTCAGCCATTGAAAACCCTATGAGGGTCGCTATGAGTCAGACTGGACTTGATGGCACCTAACAACAACAACAACATTACTGCTAGTGATGCTGCTGACTATTGCAATTGTTTTATTCTTTCATTCTTGGGTTAACAAACAGAATTATGTCTTCTCATTCACATAAATGTTTTCACAGGAGTAAAGAAACCTTCAAATGAAACTTGTGTTCAGTTGCTTCATGAAAAAATCGAGAGATGGGAAAATGGTAATGGTGTTGTGGCAAATGGCACCCAGATAGCAAACACTTTTATACTCCTGCTGAACTCTTTGTAGGTCTTGCTCCCATTTCTGCTGAGAACAAAGGGCAGCTGGGCTACCATGAGGACAGAAGTCACCATAGTATCATTTGGCTCCACTAAAGCTTAGGATCTCTTAGCATTGTGATATTATGTTTTGAATATATAGTGTCCCCCATTGGCACATCTTTTGAATGTTTGGTCCTCAGCTACTGAAAATATTTGGGAGACTATGAAAATTTTAGGAGGTGACACCTAGCTGAAGGAAGTACTTCACTGGGGGCATGTCCTTGGGGGCTAAATACTGCCCTGAATGTGCTCATGCTCCCACATACTCTCTGTCTCTTTTTCTCTCTCTCCCTTTCTTGCTGCTATGAGAAGAACTCCTCCACCGCATGTTCCCAGGACCATGATGTTCTGCCCAAACACACAGGGCCAAGTAAACATGCACTGAACCCCCTGAAACAATGATCAAAAATAAATAATTTTCCCCTTTAAGTTGTTCTTGCATATTTTGGTCACATAACGAAAAAATAACTACTATACCAGGCAACAGAATTCTAGTTAGAATAGCATTCTTCTAACACAGCAAAGGCAGAAACACTGGTGTCAATGACAGATTCTCAGAATAAAGAGCAAATAACTAAATGTCTTTGAACTGGCAGAGAAACAGGAGAAGAAAGGAGGAGTTACTTTTGACCATGTGTGAACACTTCTTGTAGATATCTTGTAGTTTCTTAGGTTGAAGCAGGTGCTTTGGCAGAGAGCAAGTTGTGTCCCAGAAAACTTGAGCAATAAGCCACCAAAATGTGGGTTAAAAATGCTAGGTGACCCCATTCATACTCAGTGGATAATGAGGTCTGAAGACATCTGGGTAACATAACAATTAATATGCCATCCAGACAATTAAATAGCAGCTGTGGCAATAGAGATTATGATTGGACCTTCACTATAATTTAGCCTCATTTAGTAAACCATAAAGGAATAATCAAATAATAATACATAAGAAATTAGTAGTGCCTTAAATTATAGAGACTCAAATTAATACCAGTTCACTTTCTTGCAAAAATATCTCATTAAAATGGTTATTATGGATATTTATCTTACAAAGAATTCCAAATTATCTCCTAAATTCACATCTAAAAAATTATGAAGATGTGATTGTTCTCCTGTTCAAAGGAAATCCAAAACTTCCACCATGTTCCAATCTGTCCTCCTGAAAAAATCCTTCCCTGGCTTTTCATTCCCTGTCCTTCCAACACACATACCCATTTAATATCATTTTTTGAAAGAAAAAGTAATGTATCTTTTTTGAGGGTTGAAAAAAATAAAGAGTAATTTGTTTACTTTGTTTTTTCCCATTCGGAAACTTTAGTTTACAGATACAGTAATAATATGAAGAGATTGTAATGAAGGAAATAATGTAATAAGTGGCTAGAAAACAGAGAAGAAAAATGAAAGAAGTGAAATGTTAAAACATTCCAAGAAGTAAGTTATGATGACACTTGTGTAACAAATCATTGCCAGTTTTTCTGCTAAACTGTAGCAAAATAAATTGGCATTATAATAAATTATTTACTACTGCCTGACTAATGTTCTATGTTGAATTAAAAAACAGATTTCAAAATGTAATTTTGAGATTAGATGATGACCACATCTTTGATATGTATTTTAGGCCCTATTTTTGTTTTCTTTTAGGGCTACTGCCTTCATATTCCTCGCTTTGCTATGTCATCTAGCAAATGCTCCTCAAATTATCTTATTAATTTGCCCCTCTTAGAATAGTCACTGATAATAGTAATTGGTAACATGTATGAAATGAGTGACTACACTTTAGACATGTTAGATCCTATGTCTGGCACAGAATCTGGAAGTGCTTCGATCTGGATCCGCTTGTACATAGGTTTGCTATGAGTCAAACTCGACTCCACAGAACCTAACAACAACAACAATGTATTAATGTGTTTGATTCTGTCACTAACTCTGAAGATAAAAATAATAATTTTTAAAAAGAAAAATGAAGGCACAGGGAGAATAAATTGTTAGGATCAGAGAGACAAATCGTGAGACCAGATGCAAACTCAGGCTGACTCATTCCAGAGCTCAGAATCAACTACAGTGTTCAGATGTTCTGAAACATACATAAATGTGGGTAAAACCTAACTAAATATTTGGGTTTATCTAATTTGATAGTTATTTCTTATTTTAAATCTCAAATTTGTGTTTTCCCAGACTCCTATACATTTGAGGCTAGTTTTTAATAATATTGGGTACATTTTTACTTTAGTTAGCTGCAGACAGGCAGTGATATCTTCACTGTAGAGGTTCAAACCAATAGAGAGAGCTGAAAATTATTACTTTTCGTACTTTATTTAATCACTTATTCTCTCTTCAAACTAAGTCTTCAGTTATGACATGGCTAAGAAAAGGATTTTGATATCATTTCTTTCTAGTATTTCCACCAGCTTAATATCCCCATATCTTTTCCTTACATTCCCCATCATCATATTATGCTTAATGAGGATGCACTTTCGATATTGTGGGCTGAACAATTCTTCAGTGTGAGGGATCATCTCAGGCAATGCAGGACATTTGCAATTTCTGGAGGAAGGCAACAAATGACAAACACAAACACCATCTTCTCCTACTTTTCCGAATGTTGCCAGGGGTGGCATTGCATTTAGTTAAGAGTACTTGGCCAACATCCTCAAAATCATTCAAATGGCATTGTGCAAACAATTTTCATTTTTATTTACTCACAATGCTGTGCCTTGGAATATGTGAATATAATCTCATCTGCAAGTACATGACTGAAGTGGAAATCTTGTAACATACTCTCTCTAGTATATATGTTTTCTCTAGTCTGAACCTAAGCTACTGCTTCTCATGTGATTTCTATATCTGCATTTTTATTCATTTACTTAGGAGATTTTTTAAAGGCTGGAAACCTCGCAATGCACTTCAACATTTTGTTGCTAGCCTTGTAGACTGTCTACTCATTTATGAGAATGTAAATGTTGATGCCTACCCTTCTTGGAAAGGAAAATAAATCACTACATGTTAAACCTATGCTATACATTTAAGTAAGTGAGGTTTCTGATTTAATCTTTCCACCAATTCTCTGTGGTTGCTGTTATGCCTATTTTGAAAGTATGAAAATTAATTATTAAAAGTATGAAATAACTTGCATATAGTATTAGCTAAGATGATAATTATATTTATAATAATAATAATACATAAGTCTAATTTCATTGTGTAAACACTAACTTCTCAATCTTAAATAATTAAGTTTCTAACAGTAATTTTCAGGATATTATGATGCTTCAGTACGGCAGATGTATAGAAGAATTTTACTGGGCCCTCTCCAAAAAACATGAGCTACCACCTACTTTGTTTATATATATATTGTAAGTCTTGATGGCTATAATCAAATCTATTCATGTCTAGCCAAGGGCAGAGGTTGAAGATCTCTGAACTAGGTCCACTTTCCTAGAAAATAAGATACATAATGGATAATCTATAACATTTTAGAAGGAAATGACCAAAGTATATGACATTTGCCAATCAAATCTCCATTATTATTACGTTTCTTTATGAGATTGTGCTTCAGTCTCATTAATAAAACGAGAGAGCTGGATCAGTGAGTGCTAATATTCTACTAGGATTCTAGAGTTTCGGATTAGATAGAATTTACCTAAGAAATGGGCATGGCACAATGTAAGGGAGAGTTTTGTTCTGTTATTACATAGCATCACTATGAGTCGGACCTGAACTGATGGCATCTAACAACAACAAGAAGAAACTTTCTCACTCAAATATTGTCAAGTTTTGTCCCTTATTTTCATAAATGCTCCTGAACATATCTTGAACATACCAAAGGTAGAAAGTGCTATTTTTAATGGTTTCTTTCCTCTTTTTTTGTAGGAGTGGCTCGTGAGGAGAAATGGTTTATAAGACTAAGGCTTGAAAAAAGTACATACTCTATATGGGACCGTGCGTGCATTGCAATGAGGACATGAAATTACAGTACAAAGGAACAAAAAGAAAAATTGCCTTTACAGTGACAGGCTCTCTGTTAAGGAGAAGAAAAAAAAATAATTTATGCTTCAGAAGTACTGTAGGGCTCATATTTTAGCCTGCAGAATTCCTCAGGATTGCTATAAATTGGCCCCTTGCAGGGAGAAACTATTAATCCTTTTCATGTTTTGCCATTAATATTGTTTATTGGGCCACAAGAAGAGGACATAAACCTTTAATGTCAGTTTTCACACTAAGGATTATTTTTCCTTAAAAATCCAATGGTATCTGCCAATTTGCTATGGCACTTTAAGGAGATTAGAGAAGCAGATGGCTGATTCTTAGTGACTAATTTTTTTGCATCAACCAAAGATTTGTTATTTGATGCAAACTGCGCAGAATAACAATGTTCGTTTTTAATGTAATTAGGTTGTGTTAATAAAAGGGAAAAGGAAAAGTTTATACTCACAAAAGAAGTTATATTCAGAAAGTTCAGGAACATGAACAGAGCACTAGGAAATACAAGTTAAACTAAGAGTCAAATTCTAGTAGAGGAAGAGCTTCTTGTTTTTGTTGCTAGCTGCCATTGAGTCAGGTCCAACTCATAGCAACCCTATGTACAATAGAACGAAACACTTCCCAACACTGTGCTGCACATGTGGTCTTTTTTATGTTTAAGCCTATTTTTAGCTAGTGAAGAACTCATTTCACCTCAATGTCAATTTTGAGGAACATCTCCTATAAGAATAACAAAAAGCCCACAGGTTAGAAGATGAGGAAGCCAGACCTTGGTTCAAATCTTAGGACAACCATTTATATTATGGATCATTTGAGACGGGAATAAATCCCTTTAGAAACTGTTTTGATTGTTAAAATAGAACATATTATGTGCTGAGATCAGTGTCTGACATTGAGTAAACATTTGTTTGTTAACTGTCTTTTACAAGTCCTCACCGGTTACTTATTTTTCCTCTCAGCTGTTTCTTTTCTCCTACTCCATGAGAAATCTAAAGACTCTGAGCTTTCTTTATCATGTTCTGTCAAATCAGTAAGGATTTCAGGAAAATGCAAAGGGAAGGTGAGAAAGTAGGACACAATGATAAAACATTGCCTGTACTAAGGTCAATACTGGTCTCATCAATAAGTCAAGAAAATACTTGAATTAAAGATAATGGAACATCATGTTTGGAGATATCCAGGAAAAAGCCAAATACTAGGATATGATAAAGGTAAAAGTGACTCTAGAAATACAGCAAGCTATTTTGTGTATATTGATGTGTTAATAGAGAGAAAGAGGATTTTGTGTATTTTTAAAGACAAATTATGGCCAAAAAAAAGTATTGTTCAAGGTAATGCTATTGGATATGGAAGCCATTAGCCACATATGATTTTATATTTAAATTAAAATTAATATTAAAGCATCATTTATATCTCAGCTCTTTATTCATACTTGTCACGTTTCAAGTGCTCAATAGCCATGCATGTCTTGTTGTTACTACATACTACAGACTATAATCATTACTGCAGAAAATTGTGTGGGGCAGTTCTTTGACAAGAAAAATGGAGAAAATTTCCACTTCTTAACCATTTCTCCAGTGATATTTTTCCCTAGATAGTAAGTTTACAAGGATGACTAAAGCAAGATACAGGCTCTCATAGAGTTTCCAGTCCAATAGAGAAGGCCAACAGAAATAAGCAAATGGTAGCAATTCAATAGGCTAATCCCTGAGTGCAGGAAGTATTAGACATGCAAAAGATGTGTGGAAACCTCAGGGAAACAGTAATAAATAATATTTAACTGGGAAGGAACCTAGTGTTGAAAGATTCTTGAGCTACTTACTAGCTATGGAATTTTGGACAGGTTATTTTGGACCTCAGTTCATTCACATATTTTGTCACTTTCTTATCTCCTTCATTGCTTGGCTTTTCAATGAATACTGCTAGAGCATCTGTTATGTGAGTTTTTCAGGGTTTGGGATATTTGGAGCTATTGTAAGTCTGATTAAAATATAGCCCATTTAATACATCTCATCATCCCATAATACTTTCCTTAAAGAAATGCCATTGTCACCAATAATTGACATATGGAATTACATGAAATTACAAAGCTTCTGTACAGCAAAGAAAACAATCAACAGAGTTAAGAAAGAGCCCATTGAATGGGAGAAAATCTTTGCACTCTATACATCCAACAAAGGACAAATTTCTAGAATTTACAAAGAACATAAGAAAGCAAATCCCAAGACAACAAATAACCCAATCCACAACTAGGCAAAGGAAGTGAGACAGTTGTCAAATTAAGAAGTTCATAGGGCTAAGAAACAAATGAAAAAATGCTCAGTATCCCTAGCCATTAGGGAAATACAAATCAAATCAATGCTGAGATTGCATTTCACTACAGGAAGAATAGACAAGATCAACCAAATAAATAATAACAAAAACTGGCATGGATGTTTAGAAAAGGGAACACTCTTACACTGCTGATGGGACTGTAAATTAGTTCAACCACTTTGGAAGTCAATATGGAGATACCTCAGAAAACTAAGAGTAAAATTGCCATATGACTCAGCTTTACCACTCCTGGGAATATACCCAAAAGGAGACAAGTCATCAAACCTCAGAGCCAACTACATCTCTATAGTTAATGCAGTACTCTTCATAATTGCAAGGATATGGAACCAGCCAAGGTGCCCATCATCAGAGGAATGGATTTTTAAAAATTGTGGTACCTATACACAATGGAATATTACCCAGCAATACAAAAGAATGAAATCATGTCATTTGCAGCAAAACAAATAGAACTGGAGAATATCATCTTAAGTGAATGAACAAAGGCTCAAAAAGAAAAATACCTTATGTTCTCACTCATCTGTAGTAGCTGAATCATACTTAAAGGATGAAAAATCTATACATACATAGATTTATAAAAATGAACAACTAAACTTAGCTAAGAAAGGAAGATATAAGGATACTATAAAGAAGAAGGGAGGGGCCAGCAAAGGGAAGTGAGGTTGTGGAAGGTGGGAATAGTAATGGAAACAATATAAATGGATAAAAAGGGAGAGGATTATCTTAATGTAAATGATGCAACTTCATGTGTAGATGGGAAACATTGGGGAGTATAAGCCATAAATGCATGAGTTTCACCATATATTAACCAAAAGACTCCATCAACTTTGTAAGTTGATGAAGGCATAACACCAAAAGTGGTATAATAGTTGCACAAGGGAAAAAGCAAATGCTATATTATTCCATATCCCAAGAATATTTATCACTAAAGGGGGAAAAAAGAAGTGTCATTGCCTTTCTAATTTATTTCATGTTGATTATATCCTAACAGACTTCTTCCTTGTTTATAGAACTGTCTCATTGATGAATGATTCACTCAGCAATTCAATAGACATTATTGAACACTTGCTATGTAATAGGTACCATAACAAAACAAATACATGAAAATATCATGTCCTTTTTCCAGAAAAATCTACTGGGATAAAAAAGATACAAAAATATTACAATACAATGTGAGGGAGGTATGGATAACAGGAGCTATGGTATAAAAATTTTTTAAAGACCTAAAAAACATTCAGAGAAGATAGCTCATCTCATTATTCATCCATGGAATAATGTATTCAATTGACTGTCTTCAAACAATGATAATACTCTTGCACAGTTTATAAGCCCATGGTTAATTATAAACTATCAATAACAATCAATCCTTCACCACCAAATGGGAAGTCTTTAGGGAATAAAGAAGAGAATTCACAGTTAAATTCATGTTAAGGATTTCTATGGTGTGGTTGATCAGACTAGACTTAAATCTACCCATATTTATGTCTATTGATAAAAGTATTCCTTTTAGTGGACATTTATGAAATGAATACTTAGTGCCACCTTGTGTTAAGGGTCATAAGAGATAAAGAATTGTGTATGATATGCTGTATGTATGTGTGTGTGTATGTGATACACATACACACACACATACACACACACACACACACACACAAACACACACATTGGGAGAAGGATCTGGCAACCTACTCCACCCTCAAAATAAAAAATCCGCTGTTGAAAACCCTATGAATAGCCAAGAGCCACAGACAACTGTGTTTTGCCAGTTGTATGTAGGGTGGCTATAAGCCGGACACTAACTGGATGGCACCTTTAACAACAACAACGTATTTATGTTTATTTATATATTTATGTAGTTAAGTGCCACTTAGTTGTGTCCAACTCATAGGGATCCTCATAGGGTTTTCAACTTCTGATTGTTTTGGGATTGCTTTGAGAGTGGGCTGCCACATACTTTTCCCATTTTTGTGGTGCTGGGGATCGAACACTGGGCTTCACGGACTGCAGAGTGGAAGTCTACCAGCTGAGCTAAAACCCAGACCTACCTACACACACACACACACACACACACACACAGGCTTAAAGCACATGACAAAGAATCATTTATGAAATTCAGGTGCTGTGTTATGAAAGCAATATTGTCATAATGGGTCCCCTCAAAAGGGAATAGTTATATTATGCAAGCTGATGTGCCAGGCAGTGACAAACAACTGATTAAGACCAAATTGGCCAGCTTGGGATACTGACCCAAACTTGGCTCCTTCCTGAGGGTGCTGTTGCCAGGACATATTATTGCATTTCTACAACATGGAAATTAACACATTGCACCAGGGTTGATTTTTGTCTTCTTCCATGCTCCTGTTCCTTTGAGAACATGTCACTATCTCTCACTTGATTGCATTTTTACCCTCTTCATCATCTGCTTAGTTCCCATTAAATTGAAATTTGCAAAAGATGAATTGGAAATATTCATGTTCTGTTATGGAATGTCTCTTTAAAGGGCAAGAACCATACACAGACATACACATGTTTGTGCACAGATACAGACACATACCACAGACATTGGCAGGAGCCCCACAGAAGGAGTAAGAGCTCCCTGATATGGATTGAAAATGATAAATGAAGCAGTTGAAAGGTAAATTGCCAGAGGTATCAGAAGACATGTTTTGGTGACATCAGTAGTGACCCAGTCATTAATTTCAATATCTGACAACTAGAAAGTTAAAAGGAACCTACCCCTGTCACCACCTAGGATATTGATTGATTGATTGATCCCAACCTTTCTCTCCTTCCTTGGCATCCCATCAGCAACCATCTCTTTCTGACAAGATCCCCAAACATCCTCAAGAAAATTTCATGCCTATTAATTGTACTAAATGGAGCAGAGATCAATAAATGTCATGCTTGCTTTCTAATAAGCTATCACACAAACCAGGTACCTTTCAGATGCAACTAATTACTGAAATGATGGAGATGGCCCAAGTTTCATCAAAGTAGATGAGGCAGGATAGGGGATATTTCTAATAACCTGACATTCCCCTACAGCATACGTTCATATATGATCCTTCTTTCCATGATGGATTTGGAACTGAATTAGAACCCATGTCACCACAGTGACAGAGTGTGGACTTTAAACAGAAGCAAAGACAGCTATTTTCTCAGACACCACCTGCAGAAATGTGCTGGCGAGAAAAATACATGTGCTTTGCACTTTTGATTTAGTCATGGATTCTCAAATCTTTCAGACCATCAATTAGGAACAAAAGACATATATGCAACATGATATGTAAGTAAATGACCATGATTTAAGAAAACTAATATAACACTGACAGGATCATTATTGTCTGAAATAGTAGGAGGACATTCTTACTGCCACTGGTAAATACCATTTAGATAATTAAAAAAAAAACATATTCCTTCACTCAGAATGGGCTAAAAACATGTTGCAATTGTAGTATGTGATATTTGAATGTCTAAGTGTCTCAATATCTCCAGCAATAATAATATAGATACAACAATATCTGCTTTACTATTGCCTAAAATACTGATGAATGAATGAAAAAAAGGGGGGAAAAACTTTGTGTGGATTTCTTTGGAAATATTTATTCTGTTTTTAAACAAAATAAATCCCTACTTGAATAAACATATATCTATTTTCAGAACCCCAAATCCAAGAAAGTATTGGGCAAAATATTCTATCATTGCTCTTGGATAAAAACTCCAGAATGTTTATTTAATAACTACAGTCTATTAACAAAATAATCATAATAAAAGCAAAGATAACTAAAATAAATATTTCCATCTAATTTCCATATTTAAACATTGTCATAATTAAAAGTTTTTCGCTGTATCATAGCAGAAAAAACAAAGACTATGAAATGAAAGATGCAAAAAGTATAAACAGATTATTACTATTGAATCTCTCCAGCTTACTAAATCAATTTCTTCAGGTTCTGCTAGGCTGTTGGAAAAGTAAAACTGAATACACAAACACACACACACACACACACACACACACACACACATATATATACATATACATACATATATATATACACACACATATATATATATACATATATGGTGCATATGTATATGCAAATCAAATGCTACCTAAATTACTTAAATAGTTGGTAGAAAAGGAGAAAAATATTGAAGGATGTAACAGAGAATTTTACCTTCTTCTAATGGAAAATGCTACCCTAGAGGAGTGCTTTATATCTTCATTACATGCCCTGACTTTGATAGATTTTAAATCATAGTCAAGGACAGGAAAAATGAAAAGGAAGAATCCATCACTTAGGATCAAAGAAAATCAAATTTTTTAAAGTGACAGGGGCAGCAGTTAGGGGAAACAGCAATGGCTTATATTAATGTATTCATTTGGTTAATATTTATTTAGAACCTACTATATTTCCAGGTTCCACAACTTTACAGTCCTTATGGGACTAAAAATATAAAAAAATGAATCTTGGTCTTGTCCTGAAAGAACTCTTGGGCTCGTGAGGAGAAATATAAAAAGAAAACTAAGTATATATGCTCTAGTTGCTGTTTTAAGGACACAAAGATACTGCATCTCATGTATAGGACACCCACACCCCCCCAGACCAGCAAACTCAATCTTCATTTTGGCAGCCTTTACACTGACTTGATGTACTGAAGTTGGAAAGAGTCCAGAGAGAGGCAACAAAAATAAGGAAGGAGGTTCAAAACCAGACTGACAGATTAAAGAAGCTACATAGGTCTTGCTTGCCTATGTGAAAACATTCTAATAGTCTATAAATACTTTTATGATACAAATACCAAAGGAATAACATAGGAAAGATAAACATAGTTATGAAAGGTTAAATATTTGCTATAAACAAGGAAGAAATGTAAGGACACTTATGATGCATAACATAAAGAAACTGCTTCTCTACAAAGAGTGGAATTCTACCTCTTGAGTCATTTGATTTTGGTCTTTTCCTGCCTGCTGGCTTGTCTTACTCTAGGAGATATAGACAAAGTTTATTTTCAAGTCACATCTTCAAAAACTGCTTGAGTATATTCTATGTGCTAGGTACTAACACAAGAGTTGCAAAGGAACAAGATAGAGGCCCTGTACTTGGAAAATTTATAACCTAAACGATTCTATGTCCTTTCCATCACTCCATATATGATCCACCTCCTACTGATGCTTCCCTCAGGGTGCAAAAATATACCTATCTCTGATTACTTGGTGTTGCTAAGACCGAACGAAGCATAACTTCCAACAAACTACAAAAGTATCACCCCCCCCCTCCTTGATTGATCACGCCCCCTTCTCACACACACCATAAATACCCACTTCCACATTTAAATACAGAATACAGCTTAAGCATTAAATGTGGCAGTACTCAGATTTTATTTTATTTTATTTGGAACTGGGGATTTGAACGGAGAGTGTTTCATATACTTTGAAAACACTTTACTGCTGAACTGCACTCCCCAAACCTAGTTTTATATTTATCATGAGACTGGGTCTCTCAAAATTATGCAGGCTGCCTCTGGTTTTGAACTGGCAATCCTCCTGCCTCTGGCTCCTGAGTTGCTGGGATTACAGTTGTAAACCACCAAGCCTGGCCAACAGTTTCTAGATTGAAATGCAATTTGATCTTTACCATAAAATTTGAATTTAGCATTCAGATAAAAACAATCCTGATTAATATGCACTAAGTTATGAGTGATTGGTAACTTTGAATGATAATTTTTGGTAACAATAAAAAATGTTTTAAGAAAAGATCATTCATAAAAGAGAAAAGAAAAATCCTGAAATTACAGTGTAGTGAAGTTATTTTTAAACATCATTATTTCCCTAACATTCATTAAGCCAACTGATTAGTAATTATTAAGTGTGTGTGCGTGTCTGTGTGTGTGTCTGTGTTTGTACGTGTGTATGTGTTTGAATGCACATGTGTCAATGGACCAATACATGAATTTGAAATTTCTATAAACACTATGACTCAAGAAGCTTTCTTTCATTCTCAGAATTGGAAGTAAAAGATAACAGTATCTCTGGCAAACAGCAAAACTGAAGCTCAGAAGACACTAGCAGTTTGTTTTAAAGGCCCTTCCAGTTTTATGTTATATAGAGATATCAATTTCGGTTTTCAAAGAGGTGGCTGGTCTTACACTGGAAGTACCTGGAAGACAAGTACAAATTGGGAGACTAATACATATCCCACATCTCTACAAACCAGACACTGTATAAAGCCTTATGCCTGTCATTTGATTTGCCAAACCAATATTATTGACAGTAATACCATTCTTAGTGCTGAAAACAGAGGAAGTCAGCGAGGCTACAGAATTTGTAGAGTCATACATGTAATAATAAGAAAAACTAGAATAATTCAAACCCAGTTCTGTGTAACTCTAAGATCCAAGTGCATTGATTACACCATGTAGTTTGGATTAGAATTATGGGTAGAATTGTGCCTAACAGATTTTCAGGCCTGCAAGAGAAAGCTGACAAATGGTACTGGCTTAAAAATCTTCTTTCAAAGTTGGATATAACAGCATATCCACTTTAAAATGGGACTCCTTTGCCCTTTGTTAGACTTTGTCAATCTGCTTTCCCATATTCTATACCAGGCATCTGCAATCACCAGGCTGTGAACTGGTACCATCTTCATTTACCTCTGTAATTACAGCCACACTCAATCACATTTATTACTTCCTGAGATCCGCCTCCTATCAGATCAGTATCAACCACCCCACCCCTGGCCCCAGTCTGTGGAAAAGTTGTCTTTCATGACACTGGCTACTAGTGCCAAAAAAGGTTGGGAACTGTTGTTCTATGGGGTACCCCCTACCCCAACTTGAAGCATTAGTAAGTATGTTAAAAGAGTGGCATAGGCATAATTGGATCAGCTGATCAGTTGCTTCCACTTACTTCAACTGTACCTTAGTCTCCGACAAGAGATCAGAATGTGCTTTACCAAATACTAGAAAGACATCTGAGAGTTAGGTACCTGCCATCTCATTAGTAGGATACAGCCTATTTATGACATTAAAAACAAAAACAAAGATGACGCCATCAACCCTATGTCTATGTGCCATTAATCTTACTAGATACTTTATATCATTTAGTTTGCATAATAATTCTATGGGAAAGGTATGTTTGTTCCACACAATTAGGAAATGCAAAAGCCAAGATTCAAACCACAGAGCCATCTGCCTTCAGAGGTATCTTCTGTCTACACCATACAGCTTCCTCCTGCAGACTATTTGCCTATGATCACAGGTAACTTCAAGATAACTAAAGGCAGCATCTATCAAGCCACCTGCAGAACAACTGGCAAATGTGTCATTCAATTTTCAGAGTTACACAATGAAAATTCCAGGCATAGGCAGTACAACACGCTTACTCCTTTCTTTGGGCCATAGATCCCCACTTTTCCCTTGGCAGTCTCTCAGAGGCAACCTCCCCAAGGGCAGACTTTCAGCACTGGGGAATTGACACTGGTTTTCCAATTAATGCAACTGCTAGGTCATTATTTTTTTAACTCAGCAAAACATTTCTGATACCAATTAAAGTATGATTTACACTGGTCAGGTAACTGCAAAATAATAAACCCAACCAAGTAGCAAACTATTTGACCCTTAGAAAAGTTATTTAAGTGAAGGGAGAATGACTTAGAATAAATGATAAATAAAAATAGGATATGTGTATTGAGCACTTCCTTGGTAAAAGCAAAATACCAAGGGTATTACATGTATTATTTCATTCAATCTTCATGAAATTATCTAATTAAACCCTAGAATAACATTATGAGGGATTTACAATTGAGATCTTCATTTTCTAATGGACAAAACAGAAACATAAAGATATTAATTTTCCAAAGTTACAAAGCTAAGTGGCAGCAGATCTATTGCCTTTTAGCCACTGAGATTTTTTTTCCTTTTTTCCTTTATTGATAAATATTGGTGGGGTCCAGAGTAATACAGCATTGCTTTTTCCATTGTGCAACTATTACATCACTTTTGGTTACACTTACATCAACTTACAAAGTTTATGGAAACTTTTGATTGATATATAGTGAAACTCATATGCAGTTATGTTCTCCTATTTTTCCCTTGTACTCATAAAGTTGTATCATTTACAATGAGAATACCTTCTCTCCTTTATCCCTTTACATTACAATGTGGGGAGGGGAGGGTCATGGATACTTTTAAATGCCTTTTAAAATCATCCTACAATGTACCTACAATGTGATCTTTTATAGCTGTGTAATAGTCCATTATGTAGATTTTTTTACTACATCTCTAATTAGTGTTTGGTACTGTCAGAACATTTTAAGAGTACATTAAGTGGTCTGCTTAAAGATTTTTTTCATGGCTTTACCCATTTTCAAGTCTCAGTATATTTTATTTTCTTCATCCATTGGTAAATGATGGTGAGGTACATAGTAATACAGCATTGGCTTTTTCCATTATGCAACTATTACATCATTTCAGGTTACCCTTTTATCAACTTATAAGATTTATGGAGACTTTGCACTACTATGTATTAAAACTCAAATGCATATTTGGCTTATATTCCCCTATTTTTCCAATGTACTCATGAAGTTCAAATATTTACATTGAGTTTACCCTCTCCCCACTTTCTCCCTCTACATTGATTCTCCTCCCCATCCTACCTTCCGCAATCTTCACTTCCATTTACTAATTCCCTCACTCCTTCTTTCTATGCTTTACATTGTCCTTTCTTCACTGTTTAATTGTGCATTTTTATATATCAACTTATATATAGGATTTTTTCTTCAGCTCCCACATGTGAGTGAGAATATATGATATTTCTCTTTTTGAGCTTGTGTTCATTCACTTAAGATGTTCTCCAGTTCCACCTATTTTGCTCCAAATTGCACTATTTCATTTTTTTTATTTCTGAGTAGTATTCCATTGTGCATATTTGCTATAATTTTTTATCCATTCCTTATCTGGAAAATGAATAGAAGTAGTCTCAGTCCCTTTCAGTTCTTAAAAACAATGCCTTTACTAACACCAGTTTTTATTTATAGAATAGCAGTTAATCAATGCTACTAGATTGGTAAGATTAGGAAAGCATCATTTTTCAAGCTTTGTGTAACAAATCTAGGCAACAATTCTTTATTTGGACAGATATCACATGTAACACATTAGGTGAATGGCTGACGGCAATTTTTTAACAGAAGGACCTACCAAAATATCATCTGAATCTGATGGTCTTTCTAATGTCCCAGAAGGAGAGACATCCTCTGACTCTTATAGGAAGTATAGACCACCAGTTACCAACTATGTGTGCCAAAAGACTTGGGATCTTTAATGAGATGGTTTCTCCTTTTAAAGGACTATGCACCTGTTTGTAGATCAGACACACCTGATGATCCCTTCAATGGATAAAACAAGTGGGTGAAAAATTTTGGAGATCAACTTGAAATGATAAACATAAGTTTTGAAACAAAAAGAGGTAAAATTGGACTTCAGGTTAAATACACGTGAAAATAAGCTTCCATTTTAAAATCCTATTTGTATAAAAGTTTTTAAATGAAATTTTGTGTTTTGGTACATTTATTTATTAAAATTATCTGTCACCCTAAAATTGAGAGTAATCATATGCTCAATGTCCTTTGCAGCTTGCTTACAAATGAATAACAGACATATGGGGCATATGTTGTTGTTATTAGGTACCATGAGGCACATAAGGAAGAATAAACAACCAAATGCTGAATGATCCTCCTGAGCCAGGGCATGGAACAGAAAAAGTCTAAGCTATTTAGTTATTAAAACTCAATTTATAAACTAGGAGCCCTAAACTTCTATGATGACACAAAATTCACCAAGACTCAGAGAAGAAGTATCTAAAAGTAGGAAGGTGGGTCAGGCAACTAACTCAAGGAGACATGAATCCTATAGAGATCTGGAGAAGGTATGCAGGATATTAGAAATGAAGGTGATTTGATTACCACAAGGCCTTGGATAATAAATACAACACTTTGCAACAGAGTATGAAAAGAAAGGCTAGACATCCTCAAAAGAGTTTTCTCTTCCACAAAGACAATGTCTCCTAACCCATTTTACATTTAGGCTCCATTTTCCTTCCCATCATTGAAACCACCGTGTGGCTTTACATCTTCGTTAAGTACGATGAATGATGGTAACTATGAGAGTTATTTTAAGAATTAAATTAGCTAATTCTGGAAATGCGTTTTGAATTACACATAGCAGACACTTTTTCAATGGTAGTTTTTCATTAAGATTGTGATGATTATTAATGTTATGATACTTATTATTGTAAAACATATCCCCCAATGCAATATGACCATACATCATTTTGATATTAACCTCAGAAAAAGTTTAGGAAGTTTCTGAAGTTTAATCAATAATCTTGATAACTTGTCCACCCACTCATGTTTCAGCCTCTCAGTCCTTCTATACATCGGTTTCCTGTCTAGCTGGCAATATAACTGTCATAGATTGGATACAAAGTATCTCTCAAAGGGCATGGGCTTTAACATTTGGACCCCATCAGGTGGTGCTGTCCTTGGAGTTTATGAAACTTTTGGAGGTGGAAATCTTGCTTTGGGGAAGCCACTCCCTGCAAGTCGACCTTTGGAGGTTTTTAACCTGGACCTGCAGCTCTGGTTTCAGCCAGTTCTTGGTCCAGCATACCACGAAGTCATCTAACACAGACCCTGCCACTGCCACCACTGTGCCTGCTCTGCTGCCATTGTGGTCAGGTGCCCTCAAGTTGGGTCCCACTCATAGCAACCCTCACAGGATTTTCAATAGGTGACTTCTTCGAGGCTGTTTTCCAGAGTGGACTGCCACATTGTTTTCCCATTTTTGCTGAGCTGGTGATCGAACACGAGTCTTCAGAAAGTACAAAACAGCTCTCTACCAACTGAGTTGAACCCCAGCTCCCAATAACCCCCCCTTCCCATTAATTAGTTTTTTTCTGCTACAGTGACCACAGCTGTATGATACAATAACCCTTTGCATTTCTACGACTAACACAGATACAAAACTAAACACATTTATGACATAACATACAGAACTGTCTAATTCTAAATAGCTAAAAAAAGGGGGAAAAAGATAATACCCCCTGAAATACATTGAAATTAAATTGAGGGCATTGCCAGTTAGTAGATGTGCTCTAAATTTTTGTAATGGCACAGAATTCAATGGAAACTCGTAGAGAAAGTACCTGCAACTGGGAAGGTGTGTGACTTGAAAACTGTTGCTTGATATCTCTAAGCTCGTTTCCTAGACCACAATTTATGAGAAACTTACAAAGATCACCATGGAACAAGGGTGAAAATTCCATGAGATATCAAACCTTCCTAGCAATGCTTGAAACAGATTCAAAGCTGCTTTTCAATGATGCTTGCTTCAGTGCCTTGTAGTCAGGAACATATGGGTTCCAATTCTGGTTCATTCACTTCCTCCTGTGTGATTTAGGCAAGTGCCCGTCTTCTCTGATGTGCTACATTCTCACCTAGAAAAGCAGCATGAGTTTGTTGTGAACATGGGAAGAAATGCATGAATAATGCCTAGCATATTGCTTGTTGAAACCTCTTACTGCATAACAGCAATTGATAAGTGTGTTACTTCCCACATTCCTGAGTTTAAACTGACTATATTGCATTTGTCTGCAGTCACAGCACCTGGGTATCTGATCCTCCCACATTTCAGAAGCTAAGCAAGGTCAGCCTGGTTAGTCCTTGGATGGGAGACCACTTGGGAATACCAGGTGCTGCAGCCTAGAGAGAAGGACATAGTGATCCACTCCCCAAACAATCTGCCATTGAAAACCTTATGAATATCAGAGAAGCACTGACAACAATGTTGGGCATGGCATAGTGTTCGGCTGTGTTTCATTCTGTTGTACATAAGGTCACTATGAGTTGGACCTGACTCAATAGCCCCTAACAACAACAACAATATTGCATCTAGGGAAAAGGAGCAAGACTCCTCCTGCCAATCCACAAACAACCTATTCTCTCATCTAATTAGGAAACTGAGACTGTTTCCTTGAAAATTAAACCTTTTGCTCCCCTTAGTATAGATGAATAAAAGATAGCTCTGTTTTATGCATGGAAAAAATATATCTGGTACTACAAAAAAAGGAATACCTCCTGGCTGGGCATGGTGGTGCATGCTTGTAATCCCAGCAGCTTGGGAGGCAGAGGCAGGAGAATCATAAGTTTGAGACCAGAGGAAATCTGCGTAACTTAGCGAGACCCTGTCTCAAAAAGTAAAACAAAAAAGCGGGGCTGGGGGCGCAGCTTAGTGGTCCAGCACTTACAAAGCATGCAAGTGCGAGGCCCTGGGTTCAACCCCTAGTACCACAAAAAAATAAAAAAGGAATACCTCCTCAGGATTGTGTCTTTGACAAACAGCATCAACCAGTTCTGATTCTCTCCTGAACCTATTCCTCCCTCCCTTGCTGCTGCAAGGGTGGAGATGAAAGGAAACAACACTATATTTCTTTTTAGTCTTATACCAAGAGTTAGCATCTCTTTCTGTGTAGTACAAAGGAGTCCTGCATTTCACAAAAGTGCATGGTAGAATATTGTAACAGCATCGAATGGCCTCATGAAAAGCTGATCCTGATCACATAAAAAGAGATCCTAAGAGAGAGGTGCCTGCAGCTGTAGCCCTGTGGCATCTCATCCCGTCAGATCTCAGAAGCTAAGCAAGGCCAGGCCTGGTTAGTACTTGGATGGGAGACTACGTGGGAACACCAGGTGCTGTAGGCTTGGGAGAAGGACCCGGCAACCCACCCCCAAAAATCAATCCTCCATTGAAAACCCTATGAACAGCAGAGAAGCACTGACAATAGTGTTTCCCCTGTTATATGTAGGGTTGCTATAAGTCGGATACCGATTTGAAGGCACCTAACAACAACAACAACAAGAGAGAGATGGGAGTAAAGATCCAATAGATCCTGAACCCCAGGATGTTGCTAAAAGAGTCAAAGTAACCACAAGATGATTGAGCTTCAAAGAAGACGGAAGGAAGGAAGGCAGGAAGGAAGGAAGGAAGGAATGGTAAGCAAGCTAGAGGGAAGGAGGGAGGGAGGGAAGCAAGAGAGGGAGGAAAGAAGGAAGGGAAGAAAGGAAGGATGTGGAAATTGTTCCTGGCAATTTGATTATTAGGTCACTTCAAGAGAGGCAATTTAAGAAACTAGCAAATGCCACCTAGGGAACTAAAATAATAATAAGCAATGCTAATATAGCACCTTTCCTCTTCAAAGCACTTTACAAACATGAAGTAATTAGGCCAATTAAACCTTGAAAAAGTAGCCTATTTAGACACAATCTTCTTTCCACATACAGTACATCTGCTGAAAATGACTCTCTAGCCTTGTTTTCGCCTGCAGCTATAGCCCTGTGGCATCCGATCCCGTCAGATCTCGGAAGCTAAGCAGGGTCAGGCCTGGTTAGTACCTGGATGGGAGACGGCCTGGGAACACCAGAAGCTGGAGGCTGGGAGAAGGACCTGGCAACCCCCTCCCAAAAATCAATCTGCCATTGAAAACCCTATGAACAGCAGAGAAGCACTGACAATAGTGTTTCCCCTGTTGTACAGAGGGTCGCTACGAGTGGGACACCGACTCCACGGCACCTAACAACAACAACAAGCCTTGTTTTCAAAGCAAAGATATGCATAGGAAAACAAGATGCCCGTAAATACTAACTAGCAGGATTTAATTCAGAAGGAACTAGGTCTTGAAGCATTTAAGGCACTTAAAACAAAAGTAAATTTCCTACACTCATTTCTTTTCTGACATCCCTATCACAAACTCTGTGTAGGTAAATACGTTGCATGCGTGCCAAGAAGTTATGGATGGATAATATCTGCAGAAAACAAAGATGGCTAATCCAAGGAATAAACAGGCAGAAGGTCTTAGGTTTGCCTATATATAGCAAATAATTTCCACAGAAGCGTCCCAGAATGACCGAGCAAAAAGACTATATGTTGAATTATAATCTATTCTGAATTAGAAGAAACGAAATTTATGACCTTGTTCAAGTTTGAACAGTAATTCACTGAGACTTGGGAAAATGATTTAATCTATTTATGCTTTCAGTCTCTTAAATGTGAAATGAGCTGTTTGGATTAGATCCATGGCTTTCAAACTATGTCTGAGGGTACTACATGTCCCCACTGGGGATAGATAAAAGCTCGGAGTCTCTCTCCTTGTTCAGATCAGCAACATTTTAATTCACTTCAGATGTTGAGTTTTTTTCAGATAGTATGAATAGTTTCATGTCCAATAGAGTAAGAAAACCACCAAAATGCATGACCTCTAAATTCTTTTGCTCTTCTAATACTGTGTGATTTTATGAATGTTCCCAAACACATAATATCTAAGATAAATTTCAATAAAGACTTTCACACATTAGATTAAGCTTCTAGGATCAGAAGAAGAAGGATTTATACAGACAAGGTTCTTGGGATCTCTCTGTGCACTGCAAATCATTGGTAAAGAGTGTCATTTCTCTGTTTATCTTACTGACCTCAGGTGCAGTAAATGTTAGCAGATACCGACCACCACCACCATCAGGTCTCTGTTCTTTTCATTACACCTTTCCTGCATGATGCTGAGTAGCTAATTCTGATCATCTGAGCCTCAAGGTTGAGGTTTGGGCAGGGCAAAAGGAGGCTCCATTATATTCCCCAATCTTACCATTTTCCAGAAAGCATTATATAAAGTTGTTATTTTGTCACATTTCTTTGATATGTGAGTAGATGTGTTCTATGAACCGAAGCCCTAGAGGAGAAGAGGAATAAATGGAAGAGCTGGAGCAAATAATTCCACCCTTTCCCACTAACTTTGACAATCTTTTCTCCTAAGAACTAGGCTGCTCCTTAAGACCCCTCCCTGACAGTGAACTATAACCCACTGGTGTTATTGAGTAATCCATCTCATTTATCACTACAAACTGTATTTTTAAAATCTTACTTGTACAATAAAGAAACTGAGGCCAAAAAGAATAAAGGCAGAGTCACAAATGGAAGATCAGGCTCTCTGACCCCCACTTCTAGACTCAGCCCTTTGCTAACCTTCTTCTCTTTTGATATAGTATAAACCAAATACTCCCGATTCAAATAAAGCAAGATAAATCTTGCTACCTGAACTTGATGCCACTGGCTCTTTACTTTAGTATCTCTCTTCAGATTCTCATAGATGTGGGACAGCATGCCCAAGGGAAAGGCCATGGTGTGAAGTCTGGGCACTTGGTATTGAAGTTAGCATACATACCATGTAACTTCATTAAAATCACATTCATAAATGTGATGTGGTTTTCTTATTCGAAAGAAGGTGAATATTAACACCTATCTAAGTACCCTATTAACCCTATTGTGATATCTGAACATTCTATTTGTATAAACGCATCCAAATTTTGAAATGCCCTACATACCTCTAGTGTTGTTTAGGAGGTTTAGTTTGTGATGTTTTCCATTTCTTGCAGCATGGCAACTGAGTAATGAGCCAAACTGAAGAGGTTCCCAGGAGCCCAGCTTTCCCCAACAAAAATAAAGAATTCCTAATTCCAGATGGAAGGCATTTTGGCATTTCCTTAGAGAATACCAGTAGTGAATTAAAGTAGAAATAGATGTTCCTTGCTGAGTAAAAGTCTAGCAACTCATTTATAAGCCTATCCACACTCTAATTAAAATAGCACAATTATCGGCAAAATTGTGAGGAAATGTCATCAATACTATTGACTGTGTTTGCAACCCTGACAATCACAGGGAATAGTTGGTGACAACTCTCAGTGCCCATATGCACAAATTAAAAGAAAAAGAAGAAGTTACGGCTGCCAGTTTTTAGAGAAAGTTCTAGTGGTGTCTAGAAAAAAACTCACCTAAGAATCAGCCATGAGGTCCTGAGAGTGAACAATGACATGAGTTCAAATTAGGTGACCTGAGCCAAAGTCAACTGCTGTGGTCTTTTTCTTTAAAATATTTTACCTTTTTTTTTTTTTATTTTGAGACAATTTCATTAAATTACATAGGCTGCCTCTGACCTTCAACCCATGATCCTCCTGCCTCAATTTTACGAATCCCTGAGATTATAGGTGTGTACCATGGCACCTTGCAAGATCCTTTTTCTTTTTACAAGCTGAGTCACAAGCAGACAGGTGCTTGAATGCTGTATGTTACAATGTTCTTACTCATAGTCACTATACAACAGTTTGTTGTAGCCATAAGTTTATTTTCTCAGTTGTTAACTGTCAATCACACAAATCTATAAATCAGCAAATGAACACAGACCCTCAAGACCAGAATTTGATATGTATAAAACCAATTCTGAAAAGTCCGAGCTTCTATCAAATGGAGTAGTAAACCATTTGGATTTTTACCAAGATTGAGCTCTATTAATCCCCAATTATCTGACTATACTACCAAATACTAACTACATTGGGCAAATCAGTCCTGGTTATACATGTTGTATCTGCCTTTGAAAAAAAGTGTCCTAAATACTCATTTTCTATATACTGCGTACTTCAAAATCCCTTAATCCTTATCTTTCCCTTTCCACTGCTGTGACTGTGCCATCTAATATCTCAATTTTCGACAAGTATAGCATGTATTTGCTGGACCACAGCTCTTCTACCCTACTGGAAAATTACCTGTCTCACAAAAATATTCTTTTTGACTTAATCCTAGCTTAATTTCTGTCAAAATTTAGTCTCAAAAATCTCATACTGCATCTTAAAGAATATACTTTTCCCTAGAATTATCAGATTTAGATAGGCATACCTGAAATTTGATCTACATACTCCTAAGCCATACAGATTAATTTCTTCAGAAATGTGGAAAAACATGCCACTCTTTCCGGCCTACCCTTAACTGAAAAAATTCCAAAAATACACACACGCACACACACAAACACACTTGTCACTGCGTTGTGTACTTGACCTTGCAATATTAAACAAAAGGCCCAGAGTGTAAATTTGTCCATGACAAAAAGAGGGAAAGAGGGATCAAATGGTGCATGATGGAATAAACATGGAATAAATATCCAAAGAAGCATTGGCAGTTAGAAGAGTGGACCAAAAATCAACAGTGTGAACTAATACAAACATAAAATAATAATGAAAACATAAGCTCTGAAATAAAACAAATATGCCTTTAGGGATTTGGAGATAACAAGCCCAGCTTTCCTGGTTAATACTTACTAGAGTCCAACCTAAATTACTTTCTAGGGCTCAGTTTTCTCATATGCTAAATGGAAACAATAAATTCCACTTTATGGGGTCATTTGAAAAATTAAATTATATAGCATAAATTAAAGTAATAATGTAGAGTCTGAAATTAAATTACTGAAATAATTTAGATATAAAAAATGCATCAGTTTTAAACATTACCTTTATAAATGAAAGTAGAGGATACCTGGTATATATTCATTCATTCATTTCGTAAATGTTTAGTAAAAACCTAATACATATGTAAACACCTAATATAGCCAGGGGCTGGGATTTAGCTCAGTTGGTAAAGCGCTGCTCTGCAGTCTCTGAGGTCCCGAGTTCTATTCCCAGCACTGCAAAATGGGAGGACGTAGCAACCCACTCCCAAGGCAATCCCAAAACAGTCAGCCATAGAAAACCCTATGAGGGTCGCTATGAGTTGGATACCAACTCGACAGCACCTAACAACAACAACAATAATATAGCCAGTGTTGTGTTATGCTTGGCTCAGAAGATATAAAGGTGAACTTTCCCTGCTGTTAAGGTGGAGTGGAGAAATTGCAATGGAGAAATGAGCAAAGTACTGACATGACAACACTTGACCACATGGTACTACTAACCACCAAGTCTCTGTGAATCCTATTCTTTTGCTTAACTACATTTACACCACAAAGCTTGTGCCTCAGAGAATCCCTCTCTAAAGGACACTAACCCATGGATCCCCAAAATGAGTAAGCTGCTGTAACCAACTCCAGCTCATGACAAAGTCAGTTGGGCCAGACATATATACCAGATCCTCAATATTTTCCATGACCATAGCTATATGCCCTTCCTCTAGAGAGTGAATTTGACTAGGATATTTTCCCTCTCTGGAATTTAGCTAAGACAGGGGCAGAAATTAGTATGAATGACAAAAGGAGCTGGGATGGAAGGATGCAAGAGATAGGGTTGAGACCATCATGTGTATTATTGTTATTGTTAGGTGCCATTGAGTCACGTCCGACTCATGGCTATCTTCATGTGGTTTTTATTGCCTGATTGTTTCAGGAGTGCTTCAGAGTGGGTTGTCACAACTTTCTCCTGGTTTTGTTTTGTGTTGCTTTGTTTGTGGTGCTGGGGATTGAACTCAGATCCTCAGAGAGTACAGAGCAGCACTCCACCAACTGAGCTAAACCCCATCCCGCCGTGTGTATCATGAAGTTACAAGACACCAAGAAATGCCTAAGCAGAAGGAGGGGAGAGGGGGCTGAGATTTTAACTAATACCAAGGTCTCTATGTTTTTAATGACAATAACAAAAGCTACCTGTTACAGAGGACTTATTCTGTTCTAATTACTCTTCTAGTAAATTACATATGCTAATTTCTATAATCATCACTATCCACAAACTAGTGACCATCCTTTTTGTCATTTAACACATGTCAAAATTAAGGCAGGAAAAGGTAAAATAGTATCTGAAGTTTCCAAAGCGATTGATTATTGCAGCCAAGATTCAAGCCAAAGGCTTCCAGATTTTATATTTCTGTCCTACTCTTCTGTTTCCCCAGTCCCCTTGCACCCTTAAAAGAAATTCCTCTACCTTTAGATGATCTAAATGAGCCTCTACTTCACTCAACAAGAAAAATACACACCACAGTAGCACCTTTGTGCCTGACAAGTCCTCAGCTTCAAACAAAGGACACTAGAGGCCTGTGGTATTGTGGGCCTCAGATGCCACAGAACTGCTTTTTCCTCTCAGGGAACATCCTGCTTTGTGTATAGAGCTGCTCTGAATTTCTGTAAAGCAGACTTTGATAACTTTTGAGGTGGTATTTTGGGGATAACAAAACCTTGAAATAATAATGAAGCAACTTTTCTTGAAACCTTCTGAGCACTCCACAGGAATCTCTTTGAGTGTCTACAAACATTTCTCCAAAGAGATCTGGGGCTAACACGATCTTCCCCTCCACATCATGCCACAAACAGAGACAAAACAAGACTCAAAGTGGTTCAAAGGGAGCCTTCCAAGGGAATAATAGAAGTTGCTACACACTGTACTCACTGTAGTATAAGTTGTGTGATTCTAGGACTATTTTTTGCACTTCCAATGTAAACCTTTTTAAGAGAAAAGACTATGTCATCTTTACCTTCCCACAAACAGTGCCCCATAAAGGTCTACACCAGGAAAATGACTCCAAAAATCTTCTTCTGTAAATGAATGAGTGAAGAAAAGAAAGAAAGAAAGCATACATTCTAACAGTATACTTGCCCCCCAAACAAAAATAACACCTTTTTAATTTAGTGTTTTTGCCTTATAAAAAATTTATGTATATGTTATGTTATTATTTGAATTATTCAGTAAGATAGGTGGCACTAAAATCCATGCTCCGTTAAGATTGCTTGAATTTGACTCTAGGCTCTAATAATTATAACATAGTAACTTACCATTTGCCTGCAGCAGTACCACTGTGGTGTCTGGTGCCATCAGATCTCAGAAGCTAAGCAGGGTTGGGCCTGGTTAGTACTTGGATGGGAAACCACTGGGAATACCAGGTGCTGCAGGCTTGGGAGAAGGACCCGGAAACCTACTTCCCCCATCCTCCATGAAAGCCATTGAAAACCCTTTGCATAGCACTGACAATAGTTTTTCCTCTATTGTATATAGGGTCACTATGTGTCTGACACCAACTTGACCACAACTAACAACAACTAACCATTTACCTTCTTCAATTTCCAAGATTAAGAAACTCTTTAAAGAACTAGTAATTATACTAGCCCAATGGTGAGGTCACTGTGAGAGCTAGCCAAAGCAATAATGTGCCTACACAGAGTAAACTCTCAAAAAATATTAGCCTTTTGTTACATTTCCATAGATGAGGAAACATAGTAAGTTCTCCTCACAGTCACAATATAAAGTATATGAAAGTATGAGCTGTGTAAGAAGATAGTATGATATAGTAGTAATAACTGAGATTATACAGCAAATATTATAGAGGCCAAATCTAGTATGACTGTTGTTGTTGTTGTTAGGTGCCATTGAATTGGTGTCTGACTCAAAATGGTATTGTTAGTGCTTCCCTGCTATTTATAAGGTTTTCAAGGGCTAACTGTTTCTAGGGAGTGGGTTGCCACATCCTTCTCCTAAGCTTACAGCACCTGGTGTTCCCAGGTGTCTCCCATCCAAGTATTAAACAAACCTGACCCTTCGGAGATCTGATGGGATCAGAAGCCACAGTGATACAGCTACAAGCAGTATAACTTTGTTGTTGTTGTTAGGTGCGTCAAGTCATAAGGATCCTGCGTACAACAGGTGAAACACTATTATCAGTGCTTCTCTACTGTTCATAGGGTTTTCAATGGTGGATTGACTTTTGAGAGTGGATTGCTGAGTCCTTCTCCTAAGCCAATAGCACCTGGTGTTCCCAGGTAGTGTCCCATCCAAGAACTACCCAGGCCTGACCCTGCTTAGCTTCTGGTATCTGACGAGATCGGTATGGCTACAAGCAGTATGACTTTAGGCAGGTTCATTTACCTCTCTACCACCTCCTTAGTTTTCTTATCTATAAAATACAGATAGTAATAGTTCTTGTTCCATAGGATTGACATTATGAAATGAGGTTTTATATGTAAGGCTTATAGAACAGTATAGTAGTTCATAAGCATTACAGGACAATGCTTGCTATTATTGATTATTTGTATAATTACTTAACATTATGAGATCCACATATAAAATCTCACTCCCAGGCTTTATGCCTTCTGTATGTGGAGAGATATCTATAGCTCATATGACTTGCACCTTTGAAATTACACTACTACACGCCTATCTGCCCTAGGACTGTTGGTAACTTTGCTACCTATCCTGACTTCAGACTTAGTAGGAGTGTGTCAGAGAAATACTAGTTCAACAGGAAGACAGAAGAAGCATGGTTACTTGCTTGCGGGTATCTTGCCCAAGTCTTTTGATAACATTTTTTCCCTGAAACCTGCCCAGCATAATTATGGTTCTTAACAATGGTTATAGCTCAGTAGCAAATACTGGGTGACTTCAGCAAACACTTTTATCAAACTGACATTCTAACAAATGTCCCTTGCTAAATGTCAAGTGAGATTTCTGGAGGGAAAAGTAAAATGCCTCTTTTCTTCTTCCATATCCCAAGTTTATGTAGATCAAAAAGACACTGCATAGCTGCTGTTGTTTCAGCAAATCAGACATCTGCAATAATCTGCCAAGAATCCTTAATCAGCCAAGGCTCCATTCTTAACACTGGGGAGAATTAATTATGAATGTGGAATCAGTATCATTGTCGATCCAGGAAGCAAACTGACTTCTGGTGACACTGTCCTCCTGCAGTTTTAATTAAGGAGAAAGGAGTTCAAGGGTGCAGGACAGAAGCAGAGTGAGACTGATAACTGTCCCACTGTGTAGAGGATCCGTGCCCCTCCCCTTGTACCTCCAGTTGCATATGAGATGAAGAGTGATTAAATACAGTGGGTGAGGGAAAAGGAGAAAACTGCCCAAGTAAGAACATAGAATATTATCTTCCCTAGATGGGAGTGATTAGAGATATAACTAAAAGTTTGGATGAAGATGTCTTAATTAGTTGCTGCCCTATTGCCTTTACTCTGCTTCTTCAATTGAGAGTTCTGACTTTGTTCCAGTGTTTGAAGGCCACTGTCATCTGAAGAGGATGACCCTTCCTTGCCCCACCCCCAATCATGATTGACCTTAACCAGTTGTGGTAATTGTTTCTTGTTAGTGAACAGTATAGAAAAAGCCTTGTGATGTAATTGTTATCCACTATACCTATAGGGAGAAGCTGCCAGGAACATGCACAGTACAGGCTCCTTCATTTTCTAAATGAGATGTACATGAGGAAATAATTGTGTGCAAAGGTCACATTTGTAATTACTGCAACCATGTTGAGGGCACAGAAGCACACACTTTAGATTCAAAGTCAAAATCCTGAAAATGCCAGGGCAAAAAGATGGAAAGATATGAGTCCTTGATGATGCTAGTCACTGGTTGAATTGCAAACCTTAGATCTTCCCCATTCCTGAACATCTCATTATATGATATCATAATTTGTCATTTTAAGTCAATTTTCATCAGTTTTCTCTTAATCACAGGAAAAATAATTAATATACTTCTCATTGTAAAAATAATTCCACAACATTAATTTATACTCACAACAGCTTTTCAGGAAGATATTTCCCTTCTTTTACAAATAAAAAGAGACGTTCAGGTGAAATAATTTTTTTGCTGGCAATGACCCATCAAATCAGTAGCATAGCCAGAATTACATCCCTATAGGTGAGTGATTTTTAAAACAATATTCTTTACACTATTCTAGTTTCAATGGAAATATATTCATTTTTCTTTAATTTGACTTAGCAGTTCTTACGTACCAGGCAATATACTAAATGATAGAAGTGCAAACATAAAAATAATGATAATATTTTGCATAGTAGAATTGAAAGTGTGTCTGTTAATAGTAACAACATAGTGTAATCATACAAAATAATGGTAACAAACACTGGAGCATGAGGTACCAATGATTAAGATGGTTTTAAAAGAATGAACACAGTCAGGCACCATGGTACACATCTGTAATCCCAGAGACCTGCTGGGGTGTGAGGCAGGAAGATTGTAAATTCAAAGCCAGAAACAGCCTGAGGAACTTAGGAAGAGCTTATAAAACTAAACTGGGGGCTTAGTGTACATCTCAGTGTTAGAGCACTTGCCTAACGTGTGAGGTCCTGGGTTCAACTCCCCCAAAACAGAAAAAAAAATACACATAAAAAGTGAACACAAACATTTTAAGTAGATGTGGTAGGGTTGGTGGAAGATAAGAAATCTGGGTAGAGGAAACAGACTATTTAGAGATTTACAGTTAATTATTACTGAATATGAAACATAGAAGAGGCAGGTATAGTCAGAAGTTAAATCAGAGAACAGGAAAAGTCCTAGTTTTAGCTCTGGTACATCATGCTACAGTATTTGAACTTTATTCTGTGGATCATTGGCTTTTAAACTTTTCTTTATCCTTAACCTTTGCCTTCAAACAAGCCCATTTCTAAAAGTATTAAATAAGACAAAAGAAGAGTTTTCTGGCTGAACCCATAAAACACATTTGAAAAGCCACCCTTGTGGATGATGCTGTGTCATCTAAGGATTTTAACTATAAAAGTGGCATAAAGATAAGATGTCTGAGAAAGATTATTCTGGAAACATGGTAGAGGACAGATGGCTAGATAAATAAATATAGGTAATAAGTTTAGTGAGTACAAGGGAAATAGATGCTAGGTAGCAAAATAATTTCTAAAACTTTCACAACACCCCATGAGGCGATATCATATATTCAAACACAGTTGAATCACCACATGTTTGTTACCCAACTTCCATTCCCTATCCTTTATGATAATAGTTTTTCACGGGAATGAGCAATGAATTGTAGTGTCCATTCACAGAGGCCCATGTCAGACCTCCCCAACGTGTCTGTCAGCTTGTTGTGCTATGAGGGCTTGTATGTTGCTGTGATGCTGAAAGCTATGCTACCAATATTTCAGATAACATAGCAGAGCCACCCATGGTGGACAATGTTCAGCTGAACTCCCAGACTAAGACAGACTAGGGAGAAGGACCAGGCAGTACACTCACAAAATAATTAGCGATTGAAAACTATTCGAACAGCAGAGAAGCACTGTCAAATATACTGCCAGAAAATTGGCCTCCCAGGCTTCAAGGCATGCCAGAAACAACTGGGAAAGAGTTGCTTCCTCAAAGTAGAGTCAACCTTAATGATGGGAATAGAGTAAAGCCCTTGAAACCACCTTTAATTGATGTGGCATGACACAAAATGAGAAGAAACATAGTTACTGCAAGGATAGGCTCAAACCTCAAATGATTGTGTGCATGGCACAGTGGTGGGAAGTGTTTTGTTCTATTGTACATAGTGTTGTTGTGAGTCAAATCCAACTGGACAACACTCAAACAACAAACAACATGTCAGATCCAGGTAGAATCTGATTACCTTATAACAATCGCACATCTCATCCCATTAGTCATACTGATTTGTCTGGGAATAGTTGTATAGTTTAAGGTGAATCATAGAAAAAAAAATTGTGTTATTGTGGGATTTGGGGGGGAATGAAGCTTTCCTTATTCCATTGTGAGCTACTAAGAAAAATGAACTCCTCTCTGAAGAAAACAGATATGGAACCACAAAGCCCTTAAAGCTGAAGCAGTCCAGTTCAAAATAAAGAGATAAGACAGACTGAAAATGATAGAGTATTATGGTAGGGGAAAGTACAGACAAAAATATAGTGGGTTTTGAAGATATTATTAAGCCCTTGTGTCATACCTTGTACAACAAGACTCTCACTACCTCCAGCCTTTTTATTTATGTGAGCCACTAAGTTTCCATTATCATTTAATATTTGGAGATGAGATTTATTTTTCTTGCAATTGAAAGTACCTCAAAGTTAAACATGGAAGTAAGGAATAGTTTTAAAAATAGATTTTTAAAAAACATAAAAATCAGTGGTATTGATTAAATTTGAGGTTAAGGGTGAGGATGTAGCTCTCAATGACTCCCATTCGATGATGCTTTGGGTGGAATGGCCATATACCAAGAAGATGTATATAGATAAAGCAGAAACAAATAGGTGGATTGAAAGAAGAGACCAACTGGATTTTTTATGTCTTTCATTTATATGCTTATGTTGTTAGGTACCCTCGAGTAGGTATCCGACTCATAGCAACCCTCATAGAGTTTTCAATGGCTGTCTGTTTTGGGATTACCTTGGGAGTGGATTGCCAGGCCCTTCTCCCATTTTTGTGATGCTGGGAATTGAACTCAGGACCTCAGAGACTGCAGCGCAGTGCTCTACCCATTGAGCTAAATCCCAGCCCCATATACTTATAGGATAACCAATTGTTAATATAATGAGCTTTCTTTTTAATCAATCTACAACACAAAAACAAATCAATATCAATCTTTAAAAGCTCTTTCAAACTGATGACACTTAATGTCATGTTTCTCTATAAAGGGTGCGGATCCTCCTAGAGATTTTCAAAAATTGATAGCTAAACATAATGGATATCCTAAAACCAGTAACTGAAATTGGAAAGGAAAAATCATATAATTTAACCAGAAAACAATATTAAAACTTAATTTTAAGGCACAATTATGGTATGTAGAGAACAACAAAAAATGTGCATAGATTTTTTTAAGATTAAAATGTAGACATCAAAGTGATTTCTCATTTTTCATTGACTGCTTCAGTATGACTCATGACTATCCAGAGTTAACTGTTTAATTCCTCTGCTCAGAGGGGTACTTTGTAAACTTTGAAACATATGCTTCTAAGGAGTGATTGTGAATAGTTTTATTAAGGAGCACAGTGCATCATATCAACCTTCCAATATAATATATAGCTGTGTACTACTTCTAAAAAGACAAAGTTAGGCACTTGAGACTGTGGGAACAAGAGATCCCAAACTCATAGGTTAGGGAAAAGTCCAAGATCAAATTTGGTGATGTTCCCTTTTGCTACCTGGGCCTAGATTTAGATTTTATTTGATTTTCTAGTAAATGACTGTCACAAATACATGAATGAGTCAGTGGTCCGTATTTTGAGCTGAGTAAGAGGGTGATTTGATATCTACACTGTTGCAAACTTTTAGATGTAGAAGAGTTCTAGGTGGCAATCCCTCCAACTAATTTTGATAACAAAAGTCTTACAAGGAAGGCCCACAAGGCATTTTATGCATCAAGCAACCATTACCAAATGATGTTTTGATGAAATAATTACAAATGAATCAGAAGTAAATTACCCTTGAAATAATAACAATACCTAGCATTTTCATTTTCAAAGTGTTTAACCAATTACCAATTATTTAATTTACAGTGGAGCATCATGATGAAGGGATTTCTGCTCTAGTTTTACAAATGAAGGATCTGAGCTATCAGGAGGAGTGATATACTCATATCAAGGTCAATCTAGACAAAATGGTAATTGGGTTTCAGGCAGCTGTTTCCAGCATTAGAGTTAGAAGTAATGTAGAGAACCCAATTTCCTTCCATTCTTCAGCTTTTCAAGCCTGCACAGGATGCAGCCACATTTTTTTAAATTCTGACCTGAAAATACTACCTTAAAATGAAACACCCACGATATATTCGACAAATATGGTAGATAAATTTGGTAGATTTTTGGCTTTCAGAATTTGTAAACATGGAACTACCTTTTGAGAAATGTATGTACAGGTAGCTGGGATTTAGCTCAGTTGGTAGAGTGCTACTCTGTGCTATCTGAGACTCTGGATTTGGTCCTCAGCACTACAAAGTGGGAGAAGGGCATGGCAATCCACTCCCAAAGCAATCCTGAAAATAATCAAACATTGAAAACTCTATGACTAGCAGAGAAGCACTGACAACTGTACCAGGCATCATACAGTGTAGGGGAATGTTTCATTCTGTTGTACATAGGGTCACTATGAGTGAGACCTGACTCGATGGCACCTACCAACAACAATGTACAGGTATATCCACCAAGGGACAAAGTCTGAAGTATTCCTTCAAGACAGCTAAGGGGATCTTTCAGTGAAGACAGCACTATGTAGAAAAGAGAACATACTGTTGACTTCTTTCCCAGAAGTCTGCTAGTTAAATATGTTGAGTTCTTTTTCTACCTCTTCTTCCTTAGCTTCAGACATGAACTATAGATTGTGAAGCCTCATGTCCCCTGATGACTTCTCAGGCTGTTTCCTTGAACTGGCATACTGAACTCCAGATGGATTTGCAGCTAATATCTCCTTGCTGATTTCTGTAGTTGGCACTGTCCACACCTGGAGTTCTTTCTGCCAGCTCACTTCTGTGCTGAAAAATCAAATGCAAATGGTCCCCAAAGGAATCTTACATTTTAAGGCTAAAGCAGGAAACAGACAGTGATGCATAACCTATATTCATGTTTCCTTTGTCTGTTTGTGCTGCCTATGCTGAGTTTGCCAAGGCACTATGATGAAGCAAGAGTTACATTCCTCTAAAAACAAACAGACTCATTGCTTATTTTCCTAACCTCTGCCTATTCCATGCTTTTATATTACCTATATGTCTCTGTTACTGATTGGTATGTAACAAACTATACTGGGATTTAGTAGCTAAAAACAACAATAATTTCCCAAGGTTCTTTTGGTCAAGACTCATCTTCTTAGTTCTTTGTTCTACCTTACATTGACTGGAGTTATTCATTTGACTGGGGCCTGCTGTCAGCTCTTCTGGGGCTGGAATGTCCAGAATAGCTTATCAATTCCTTTGGCCTCTCTTGAGGGTTGAGGGTATAGCTCAGTAGTAGAGGGCTTGCCTAGCATGCCTAAGACCCTGGGATTTGATCGCCAGCACTGCAATATATATGTGCCTGACAGGCCAAGAAGTTTAATTCTGTTGCATTTGTTTTGTCAAATCAAACTACGCAGACAGCTTCAAGATGAAGCAAAACAGACGTTATCTTTTGATTGCCTCCAATCTATGGTACAGCCATAGAAAAAGGGAAAGAATTGATGCTGGCTGTCTTTGGAGAATGTCTACTGCACATATGTGTAACCTTCTATAAGCATTTAAAATTGAGGGTCCTATTTTTAGTTTTGGTGGCAACGTGTACCTTAATGTTCCTTAAGTTCATTAAATTGTTTGTTCAAGAAATATTTTCTTTTACATTATATTTGGTGGTTTGTTTTCTTGTATATTTACATTTTCCTTGACATATTCTTTTAGAATATGGGGACAGAGCAAGGAATAAGAGATGGAATTTCTTCTATCAAAATAAGGTTCCATCATTAACAGATAGGCAGTAAGTCAATAAATAAACAATGACAAAAATCTAACAGTGACATATATTTTTCAGAGAATAAGCACGACAAGTTATCTAATGCTGATTAGAAAGTTGAGTTAGGTTACCCAAAGAGGGACTATTTAAGCTAAGATCTGAGTGAGAGGGGCAATAGCTAGTGTAAAGCCTAAAGGCAATTACAACTTTGGCAGGTTTTAGGAGAGGCAGGAACCCTGATGCTGTTAGAATACATAAACAAAGAGGGTAAGTGGTGGGAAAAAGAGCAGAAGAGCAGCCAACATCTGATTACTAAGGATCTATGGGCAGTTTTCAGGGGCTTGGATTCAATTCTGAATCTGGTGAAACCTACTGCAGAATGTTTTTAGAAGGTTTCTAATTTGTATTTTTAAAGCCAGCTCTGAGAATGAGCTCATGATTTGGATGTGGGAGGTGAGTAATTGAGGTTAACACTCACACTCTTATTTGAACAGCCACATAGATAAGGGTACTATTTACTGCATTTGAGTAAATTGGATAAGGAACCACCATATGGGCAAAGAAAAAAAACATAAGACATCTTTTCATTACATAAATTTCAGATGGTTACTAATAAACTTGTGGAGTTTCAGTTTTCTGAGTAACAAAAATGAAATTCCCACTGGGAGGCAGAAGTAGGTGTTGTTGCTCTATTGTTGTTTTCAGCACCATATTTACCTTGAAATTCCAACAGAAGACACAGAAAGGTTTGAGTGGCTTTCTGTAAGTGTTTGAATATTAAGAGAGTTGTCACCCTTGCCAATTGCCTTCTTTCCAGGGAAAGAAGGTAGCGTGTGGGGCATCTTTCTTTTCCTTCTTTCTCGCTTTCTTTCTTCATTTCTTTTTGCATTTGCAAATATTGAGCTGACCAGATACTGACCAAGCATTGAGTACCTTAGATTTGTGTCTACTTGAAGAAGAACAGTAATTAAATAGTCCTCAAAATTGAGTGCTACAAAATTGAGATGTATGTGACTTAGTGAGCATCATTTCTATCCTTGGTATAAAAGCCTCTGGAAAGGTGAATCACCCATACATAGAACCATGAGTCTCCATAGAGAAAAGCCACTGATGTCTGACATATCCTTTGATGGTTCAAACCATGAGCACTTTTCATGGGATTGGGCAAGTCTTGACCAAAATTCAAAAGGAAGAGAAGAAAACAAATATGCGATTGTCACAGTTTGTAGTCAAATCTGGAAACCCTGGAATACTTTAGCTTTGTGGGAATAAGGGCCAAGTATGTGAATGGGAACTGTATGACCTGTTACCTTGGTGACCAAGCTTAGGCATCACCTTCGCTCCTGAGGGAGGTAGCAAGAGCATGGTCACAGTTGTGAACATGCAGGACCAACTATGAAAGATGTGCTGTGCAGAATGGCAAAACAATTACAGTGCTGTTTTAAGAAGACATTCATTTTCTAGCTGCATAGTGTTTGAAACTCAATAGACCTTTGAAATAAATAAGCCTCTGAGAGGTGAGATGGGAGGAGAGAAGAAGCTTGAAAATGAGGTTAGTGTTATTCAGGCTAAGCTGGGTAGATGATAGTGTTTAGATAATAAGCAGAGAGAGAGGATCAATCATACCAATTAAAGCAACCACAGCAACAATTCGAAACTTTCTTATGAAGCTCATGTTGTATAGGGCATAGTGCTAAACTGTCTGGGTTCAAGTCTGATTTCTATAGGTGCTAACAAGTTTTTTAACCTTTATGTGACTTAGTTCCCAATAACAGTAATAGGGTTGGTTTTGAAGAATACATGATTTATTTATTGTAAAGGTCAAAGAACAGCAGCTGGTATATAAAAGGCACTTATACTAACTATTGTTTTAAAGATCCATTGCCTTGAAATTTAAAACTCATAGTAAGATCTGTAATTATTAGTTATTATATCCATTTTTTTACCCACCAGAACTGAAAATACCTTCCTTCTCCTTCGTTTCTTCCTTCATACCAGGAAAGAAAATAAAATGATGAATTTCCCTGAGAATTTGGGTTAATTTCAGATAGCTAAAACGTGAACTCATACTGCTGTGAGCCAGTTCCTAAACAACTATTGTGCTTGCCCTCAAGAAACAATTGTATTTTAGGAACTCAAAGGAGATCATGGTGACACACTGAGCTACTGACCAAATATACAGGGAATCACCAATGTAAAAGACTGGATAAATAAGACATGGTTTATCCCCTTCCCCCATACACATCTGTGATCATTTGAGCTGGACAAGAACAGAGCCCAATTTTGTTTTAGGTTCTTTTGTAGAAAAAGACTTGTTCCTAAATAACTAGAAATAATGTGATTATACACTGTGTGATCAAAATATATGGTGAATGTTTAAATGACTAAAAGTACAGGAAAAGACACGTTGCCATTAGTCTCCCTCAGAATACTCTCCCTGGCTTTGAACACACTTATCCCATCATTTTTGTCACATTCTGAAGCAGCCCTGGATGTCCTCTTTCTTTTCCTCCATCATGACAACACTCCATAGCACATATCGCTTCTGGTATGGCAATTTCTGTCAAAGGAAAACATTACGGTGTATCTTCATCCATCTTATTCACTGGATCTGGCACCATTCAACTTCACCCTCTTCCCCAGAGTCAAAATGACCATGAAAGGTAAACGTTTTGAATTGATTCAGGACATTGAGGCAGCCACAATAGCACAATGAAACACTCACAAAAGAGGACTTCCAGAACTGCTTCAGAAAATGACAATAAAAATGGGTGTGATCAAAGCCAAGGGGAATATTTTGAGAGGAATCAATTGCAATGTGACTTTTACTGTAATAATTTTGTTATTTTGATATTAACCATATCATTTGATCACACTGTATATGAAGATATGTTGATGTAATGACAATGTTTTCAAATACTTTGAGCACACCTGTATTTGTATATAAATTATTATTTACTCATAAGTTATTAGGGTATTTATTTACTAATCATTCATAACTTATTTTTCTCAACTACGATAATATATGAAATTCACAGGAGGAACATGCTCCATATACTGATAAACAATTTCTATTAGAGTTTAATGAATTATTGTGGTACTTGTCTCAACTGATCAGAGCACATATTTTGAGATGAATTTGAGTCACTCAATAAATTTAAAAGCAAAAATGATGGTTAATCTCAAAGGTTAAAAATTGTCACATGTAGTTCTATATATTTGGTTATGTACTATATTAATTTATATTAACAGATTCCTCTCTTCAGGCATCCACCATTCAAAAACATTTATTGGCATCGTATTATGCAGGGTACTATTTAGGCACTTTGTTGTTGTTAGGTGCCCTAGAGTCAAGTCCAACTCATAGCAACCCTCATAGGGTTTTCAATGACTGATTGCTCCAGTATTGCTTTCAGAGTGGATTGTCATATCGTTCTCCCATTTTTTGCCATGCTAGGGCACTCTACAAACTGAGCTAAACCCCATTCCCTATTTAGGGTTAAAAAAAATAACAAATATCCAAGGGAGAATGTTGATACTTCCTGAAATAAAGTTAATGTTGAAAGTGACAGAGAACCGAGCCAGAAGAGGAAAGGAAGGAGGGAGAGAGGTAGGAAGGAAAGCAACTCCTTCAAAGTCGGACTGGTCAATTAACAAAAGTATAATAAGATGGACAGCTGTGTTGATAGAACTTCAGACAATTTCACCTTCAGTTATCAAGTTTGATTTTGAAAAATAGGATGATTATCCAGATATTCTTTATGAAAGCATATGACTGTAAGACCCTGAGACTGGTTAGTTGTTGTGTGTGTGTGTGCGCGCACACACATGTACTTTCACACACACGGCCAGGTGAAATATGAGCTTTTCATACCTTCAAGTTCTCTCTCTATCTTTCTACAGTGCTGGGTGTGTTGAACCTAGGGCCTCTCAAATGCTAGGCAAGTACTCTACCTCTGAGACTGAGCTGCAAACACAGCCACTTTTTTATTTTTTATTTTATTTCAAGACAGGCTCTTGCTGAGTTACACAGGCTGCCTCTGACCTTGAACTTGAGATCATCCTGCCTCAGCCTTCAGAGTCTCTGAGTTACAGGCAATCACCATGACATCTGACTACCACAGGTTCCCTTGAGGATTGACAAATGCGTCCACACGAAATTTCATAAACACATGGAGTTAAAAAAATAGCTCATTGTTCAGCAGTACTACCTTAGGTTTCTTTCAAAACACTGTACTTTAATGACGTTAAGTACTTAGAGTTTGGAACTAAACTGAGGACCAACTTTGCTTCTGTGGTGGGCCACAGGCTCTGATTTGATCCAGCATGTAATTACAGAGACATCTAGTGGTCAGGTCCAGGAGCACATCTTTAAAAAATAATAATAATACAAAAGTTGATCTCATTTTCCACAGAGGGGCCACTGGCTGTATGTTAAGAAGTGTGGTAGCCAGTACGAAAAGTCAAGTTGAAAAGGCTCATTATGCCTAATTGGTAGAAACTTAGAAAACTTTGGAATGAAAATAAAAGAGATAGTAAATAATAATATTAAAGCAAAAACAAGGTTAATTCTTATTTATGGGTATGGTTGCAGAGTTCCTGCTTTACCATAATGGATAAATCTACAGCAGCAGCCACTGTGACCTGGGCTTTTCCTGAAAATTTTTTCATGTCAGAAACACAGTATTAGGCAGTAGAGCTTTACTGTAACATTATCTGTATATCTAAGTTCAAGGAAATGTCACACAATGTCTTGTATAAGACATTAATACATTAGTGTGAATCCGTTGGTAAAAGTCTAGCAGTGAACAAGAGTAGTAGTTGATAAGTCTAGTGGAGAAGGATTAAAGCAATACTTTTCTAGCTGAGTATGCTAGTGCATACCTATAGTTACAGCCACTCAGGAGAGGCAGGAGGAGAGTGAAAGCCCAGGAGTCCTAGGCCAGCCTGGGCAACATTGCAAGATTCTATCTCTTAAAAAAGAAAGAACAAAGAAATATGGAAGAAAGGAAAGGAAAGGAAAGGAAAGGAAAGAGAAGAAGGGAGGTAAAGGAAAAGAAAGGAAAGAAAGAAGGAAGAAGGAAGGGAGAAAGAAAGAGAACCCATCTAGGTGTGGGGGAACATGCCAGCAACCTCGGAGGAGGAGGCAGGGGGATCACAAGTTCAAGGCCAGAAGTAGTCTGAGTAACTTAGTGAGAACCTGTCTCAAATTATGAAGTAAAAAATGGGCTGGGGGTGCAGCTCAAGTGTTGAGTGCTTGCAAAAGAAGCATGCATGAGACCCTGTGTTCAACTCCCCAATGCCACAGAAAGGAAGGAAGGAAGGAAGGAAGGAAGAAGGAAAGAAAGAAAGAAAGAGAAAGAAAGAAGGGAGGAAGGAAGGAAGAAAGAGAGAAAGAGAACCTGTCTACCTGTGGTGGAACATGCGTTGTTATCCCAGTGACTAGTGAGGTGGAGGCAGGAGGATTGCAAGTTCAAGGTCAGAAGCATCCAGTGTAGTTTAGTAAAAACATGCCTCAAAAAAAAAAAAAAAAAAAGCTGAGGTGCAGCTCAGTGGTACCACTTGCAAAGTATGTGCAAGGCCCTAGGCTCAATCTTTCAGAACCAGAGTAAATAAATAAATAAAAAGAAACAAGAAAGAAAAATACTTTTCCAGATAGGAGAGGGGTTACAGTTAACATCAAGCAACAATAACATCAGAAATGACCTGATTTTAAGTGTTCTTAAAAATCACATGGTTTATGAGCCATTTTATAATTCCAATGGTATAGGAAATAGTGAAAAATAGAAACACAACTCTCTCTCTCTCTGCCCCCCCCTTGGATGATACTCCAATGCATAGACAGACACACAAACATCCCTTCCCTATATAATCCTGTATGTAATGCTGTTCTCACAGCCAATGCTCTGGAGGAATTTTAAAATTATATTCTTTTGCCTTATTAAATGAACACCCAATGTAGCAAGACAAAAATCAGTACTGGATTTTTTTTTTTTCCTGTTGCAGGAGAGTGGAAAGTATTACAATAAAGTTCTACTATCTGCATAAACATTCTTCAGTGCACTCTCTATTCTACATGATGTTGTCCACCTCTACCCGATCCACTGATATTTCAAATAAGAAACAAAGGCATGGTATCAACTGCTTTATAAAATATTTCATGTGAGCAGAGTGATTTACAGAAGGTCATATTGTGCCTTTGTCTCTCTCTTTTTTATTGGATTTTTTTTGTGTGTGTGTGGTACTGAGCGTTGAGCCCACGGCCTCCTGCCTTCATGCTTGCAAGTGCTGGACCACTGAGCTGCGCCCCCAGCCCATTTTTTTTTCCTTTTTACTGTTTTGAGAAGGGTCTTGCTAAATTACCCAGACTGTCTCGGGTCTCAAACTTGCGATCCTCTTGCCTCCTCCTCCCAAGCCACTGGGAATACCCACCTGCACCAGCGCGCCCAGCCCTCTATTAGAAATTTTTAAGTACAACAACTTAATGGGTTTCATTCTGACATGTATTTCATTGTGACATTTCCATATATGCATTTCTTTGTACATTGCTCACTTAACTTCTCCCTTATTCTCTCATGCCCCTCCTCCCCTATCCCCACCCCCACACCAATGATTTCCTTCCTAGTTGTATGTCTTTTTGTGGGAATATTTATCTATGTGAATGCATCCTGTCTTAAGTCTAAACTTTTTACTGTACTGACCTATCTTTTTACATTCTCAGAAGTATTACATGAGTGATCTAGCCTGTTTGCGTTATTGCCATCCTTTGGTGTTATTGGTATTATTATTATTATCATTTCCCGTAATAATAAAGTTGTGCTGTTTACACTGAGGTTGACCTCTCCCCTCTTCTACCCTTCTTGTTGGCCCTCCTCCCCCTTCCTTCTTCTCCCATCCCTAAAGCCCCATCAAACACTGTGATGTCACCAAATAATGGTTGAACATCTCAAAGAAGGAAGATAAGGTAAACTTTCAGGGAATACTAAAACATGAACTACAAAAGCTTATAAAATTATTTAACTGTGAAACTTACATCCTGGCATTATTTGATTATCAAAAGTAGAAGTTTTAGCTTTTGAGTTTTAGGAGGAAATTGTCACTACCCAAGTACATATTATACTTCTCTTTTCCCCTTAATAATTAAGTTTAGTCTCATCCTGACATTCTTTATATCTCTGCAATATTGCCAGGATATGTTTAAATTAAAATTAGTGATTCTGAAAGAAGGAAACTAACATTAATGCCAAAATGGTTTCCCACAGTTGATATTTTCTATTCTGAAAGTAGCTCCTACTAATCCATAATTCTATATTTCTAATATCTTTAGTTAAAGTGCATATCAGATCCAATAGGTTTTCCATTTACTGAACTTACTAAATAATTCGCAGATGGATGATCTGTAATATACTTTTAATATATACTTTTAATATACTTTAATGTACTTTTTCTGCATGCACAAATCCAGAATCATGTATCTCTAGTTTCACAAACCGTGGTCCATGGACCTGCTGCAGCAGCCACTATCATCTGAGCTCTTTCTACAAATACACATTCTCAGGTCACTCCCCAGATCCCCAGAGTTATGTGTGGGCACATTAAAATCCATAAAGCATTGCTGGAGGATACCTTTTAACCCTATACATTCTTTGGCATCCTCTCACCTAGAACTTGGAAAATCTTCATCCTTGGCAGAGGGAGGGGAAGGAGGAAGAGGCTAGGAAATCTCTTTGTTTAACAGACTTCCCAGCTAATTACCTTCCTCACTTCCTTCTATTTGTTTATATGGGAAGCCTCTGGTTTTGAATGTGATGATAACATGGTCAAAGTCTACAGTCAAGTCACTTTGTTTCCCTAAATCTCTTTTGTAACTGCAAAATAACATTCACAGTGTTGTTAATGCCCCAGATGATATAGTGCACAGACAAGGATTCCATGCACATCAAATTCCAGAAACAAAAGAATTCATTACTATTCTGATGTGCCTAAGGATATTCCCACCATCTGTGTCCTTGTAGCTTCCACTCTGTGGAGAATGGAAAGGAGAGCGCCCTTTCTCCTAGAGAGTCAACCTAGGTAAGGGAGACTTCCTACTTGGGAAGTACACAGGGAATTTCTCCCCTAAGTATTAAGAGGAGGATGTGGGGCAGCTTGAAGTCTGTGGATCTACTCAGCTGCGGCTCAGTGAACAGCTGGTAATGCTGCATTCATATCATGCTGGCTCAGCTAAGAATACTCTTTCTATTCTTGCTTGCTCTTTGTTTTGTTTTGTTTTGTTTTCAGGCTGAGGTGTTAGGGAAAGAAGCAGTAACTGAATGCATTTCATGGTTATCCCTGCATTTTATAAATCAGTGAATCCTTTCAGTCAACCTCAGCAGTGGAGAGGTTGGCCTCAGCTGCCAGAGAAGCAGCCAACCTCTAAAAGACTGAGTGGAAATTAAAAGTCCACAAGGTCTATGCTCCTGGATTTTTACTTAGACCTCTCTATTGAGGCTGTGCCTTATTGCAATCACAATCACTAAAAATGAAGAAAAGGTTATAGGACTACAGCTAATGCTATAATTTTAAGATGATATTATTGAATGCTATTTGTTGTACATGTTAAAACAATACTAGGACATTATTACAACAATATTTTATGGAAATATGACTACTGCTACTATAGAAAGCATTAATGTATATTAAAGAAAATTGATAGATACAAATCCAGAAATGTATGGCCACAAATTATTAGATCCTAGAAAGTCTCATATTCCATACTGAAGAGAACTATTTGATATATACCAGCATACCAATGGGCTCCTCAATGTTAATTTATAATTTAATTGTGGTTAATATTTAAGTGTCTTCTATGAATCAAGTGTTCAGCTATGTATTTTATATACATTATTTTAAATGAATAGGTACCTAAAGTAAATATCCCTCAGGAATTATGCACAAAACAATATTTTATTCTCACCTGATCACATAAGAGTCACAGGAGTATTTGTCAAGAAACATATTTCCATTCATACTACAAATAATATGTAGGTCGTTATTTCCCAAATGAGTTTCAAAGGGCACTAATAATTTGCTAAATGTTAACAGATGTTCCATAAAATTGTGTTCCATAGTTGAATAAATTTGGAAAGTACTGAATTAAATCAAATCAGACATGATGGTTTAATACAAGACTTCTTGCATTTTTCAAATATTAATTTTTACATATCCCTGCAAAAGAAAAATATCATGGAATATTTCCTAAAGATATATAACATAGAAAGTGTTTGTTCCCTGAATCTTTAGCAATATTTTGCTTTTTGAAAAGATATTAGATATTGTTCATGACAATTCTGTAAAATATATATATACCCCCCTCCAAAAATAAAGATGCCAGACATGGTGTGACCATGTTATTTATCTCTGTGTTATTACAATTCATTTAGCTTCTCTAGTTTAGAGGCCCCGGGTTCCATTCCCAGCAACCACAAAAATGGGAGAAGGACATTGCAACCCACTCCCAAAACAATCCCAGAACAACCCACCATTGAAAACCCCTGAATAGCAGAAAAGCACTGACAGTGCTGGGCATGGCACAGTGTCGGGGAGTGTTTTGTTCTGTTGTACCTAGGGTAGCTGTGAGTCAGACCTGATTTGATGGCACCTGACAACAGCAACAGTTTTCCTGTCACTTTGATAGTGTCCAGGAAAGAACTGGAATTTCTGGGAAAATAAAGAATACCAGGAAAGAAAATTGACAGCTAATCGGTGAGAGGACCTGTGTTTAATGTGAGGCCTAGATAATCCTTGCCAGCATCTGTCCTTGAAGGAACTCTAAAAGGCGGAAGCAAAACTAATAACATCCATGTTTTAAGCAGCCCCCCACCTCCAGGCAATATGGGCTGTCTTATCATTTTTATTCTTATGCAACTAAGCTCAATATCAATTGTCAGATCTTGTTTATGGAGAAGCTGCTTGTATAAAGAAATTCTCAGTGTGTGCCATTGTGCACACATAATCCTAGCAACTCTGGAGACTGAAGCAGGAGAATTCCAAGTTGAAAACCAGACCTTGTCTCAAAATAATATAAAAGAGGTGGGGGTTGCAGCTTAGTGACAGAGTACTTGTTTAGCATGAGTAAGACCCTAGATTCAATCTTCCAGTACTAGATAAATCAAATGAAATTCTCATTTTTTCATTGTGGCAATAGCACCCATGAACTTGGGTAGAAAAAGCTGAGATTCTTTTTAGAGAAGTGAGTCACCAGCCTCAATTGCCTGAGGTTGTAAAGAATTCTTATATTTGGCCATGATCATCATACAGACTATTTTACAATACTGACTTCTACTGCTGAAGATGAGCCAGCTGAATTAAGGTTATAAATTCCACTTCTCCAAATCATCTTTCCTTGCAGACCATAATGCAATTCCAAATGACCTATACCTGTATTTCCATAAACTGAATGGAAAACTCTGGTCATCCTTTAAGATTTTCTAAAATTAGTACCTTAAGCCTTTTGAAATGAAGTTTCAGGGTCTAGCATTTAAAAAGAGAGAAGAAACAATCACTGATATTTTTACTGTGATGAGTTTCAATTTGATAATCCAATAAATTTGATAAATCCCAAAATCTGGTACATGAACAGATTGAAAGGCACCGTGCCATCTGAAAATATTTGTGATTAATCTCTCAATTTTAACCTAAAATACTCAATCCTTTTCAATGTTTCCACAGAATCGATGTGAGTACTAAGTGCAACTTAATGGCAAATACAGGACGTAGCAGAGCTTCCAGAAATAGGTATCACTACAGACTAGATTTTATAAGACTTGGCAACAACCTGTTAACACTCCCCAGCATCCTAAATTGACTCACCTCTGCAAATATAAGAAAATATTCAGAGGTCAAGCTTTGCTGAAAAGATAAGATTCAACTAATTAGGTATACAGTATTTTGTTGTTGTTAGGTGCCTTTGAGTGGAGTCCAACTCCTAGAGACCCTACATACAGCAGATTATAACACTCCTCGATTCTGTGCCAGGCACACGATCTTATTTATGTTTAAGGCTATTGTTGCAAAAACTGTGTCAATCCATCTGGCAGAGGGTTTTCGTTTTTTCTCTTGTTGACCTGCCACTCTCCCAAACATGATGTCTTTCTCCAGAGATTTGTCCCTCCTAACTACATGTCTAAAACACATAAAACACAATCTAGCCATCCTTGCTTCCAAGGAGCACTCTGGTTGCATTTCTTCTAAGACAGATCTGTTGGTTCTTTTGGCAGTCCATGGTATATGCAATAATCATCTCCAGAACCATAATTCAAAAGCATCAATTCTTTTCCTCTCCCCTTGTTCAATGTCCAGCTTTCACAACCATATGATGTGACTGAAAATAACATGGCATGGATCAGGAGCACCTTCATCTTCAATGTGACATCTTTAGTTTTCAATACTCTAAAGAGATCTTTAGCCACAGCTTTTCCCCAAAGCAATGCGTCTTTTCATTTCTTGACTACTGCTTCCATGGGTGTTGATTGTAGAACCAAGTAAAGCAAAATTATGGACAACCTCAGTATTTTCCCCATTTATTGTGAAGTTGCATACTGACCCAATCGCAAGGATTTTTGTTTGGTTAATATTTAGTCGCAATCCATACTGGAGGCTATGTTCTTTGATCTTCATCAGTAAATGTTTTAAATCCTCTTCACTTTCAGCAAGCAGAGTTGTGTCATCTGCATAATGAAGGTTGTCAAAGAGTCTTCCTCCAATCCTGATGCTGCATTCTTCCTCATTAACTCCAGCTTCTCAGATTATTTGCTCATCATAGAAATTGAGAATTGAAATGGTGAAAGTATATATCCCTGAAGCACACCTTTCTCAACTTTAAGCCACGCAGTGTTTCCTTGTTCTATTCGAATAACTGCCTCCTGGTTCATGTACAGATTCCTCATGAGTACATTTTTCAAAGTGTTATTCATAATTTGCTATGATCCACACAATCAAATGCCTTTGCATAGTCAATAAAACATAGATAAACATCTTTCTGATATTCTTTGCTTTCACCTAATATCCATCTGACATCAGCAATGATGTCCCTCGTTCCCTGCCCTCTTCCGAATCTGACTTGATTTTCCAGCAGTTCCCTATCTACATACTGCTGCAGTCACTTTTGAAAGATCTTTGGTAAAATTTTGCTTGTCTATGATATTAATGATATTGTCCAATAGTTTCCACATTCAGTTGGATCCCCTTTTTTTGGAAATAGGCACAAATATGGGTCTTTTTCAGTCAGTTGCCAGGTAGCTGTTTTCCAAATCTGTTGGCATAAATGTGTTAGCACCTCCAGTGCTGCATCTGTTTGTTGAAACATCTCTATTGGTATCCCTCAATTCCTGGAGCCTTGTATTTTGCCAATTCCTTCAAGGCAGCTTCCAGTTCATCCTTCAATACCATTGGTTCCTCTTCATATGCAACTTCTTAAAATGTTTGGTCATCTACCAATCTTTTCTATATAATGACTCTGTGTGTTCTTTCCATCTTCTTTTGATGTTTCCTGCATCATTTAATATTTTCCCTGTAGAGTCTTTCACTATTGCCACTCAAGTATTGAATTTTTTCTTCAATTCTTTAAGCTTGAAAAACACAGAAAGTGTTCTTCCCTTTTGTTTTTGTCTCTAGCTCATTGCACATGTCATTATAATATTTGTGTCTTCTTGAGCTGCCTTTTGAAATCTTCTGTTTAGTTCCTCAACTTCATCATGTCTTCCTTTTACTTTAGGACATTAAAGGACAAGTTCTAGAGTCTCTTTTGACATGTAATTTGGTCTTTTCTTTCTGTCTTTTATCCTTTTGCTTTCATCATGTATGATAACTTTGATGTCATGCCACAACTTGTCTTGTCTCCTATCATTCGTATCTAATGCATTAAACCTTTTCTTTTGGTGGTCTCTGAACTCAGGTGGTATATATTCAATGTTTTACCTTGGTTCCTGCATACTTGTTCTAATTTTCTTCAGTTTCAGTTTGAACTTGCATATGAGAAGTTGATGATCTGATCGACAATCATCACCTGTCTTGTTCTGACTTTTGATATGGAGCTTTTCCATCATCTCTTTGTACAATACAGTCAGTTCTGTTCCTGTATGTTCCATCTGGTGAAGTCCATATATATAGTCATTGTTTATGTTGGTGAAAAAATGTATTTGCAATCAAAATGTCATTGGCCTGACAAAACTCTATCCTGCAAAATCCAGCCTCATTTCTGTCAACAAAACCATATTTGCTGACTAGTAAACCTTCCTCCTATTTTCCATCCTTTGCATTCTAGTCAACAGTAATTATCAATATGTTCTGATTGAATGTTTCATCATTTCAGATTGCAGAAGCTGGTAGAAATCTTCCCCGTCTTCATTTGTGGCCTTAGTGGTGAGTGCAGAAATTTGAATAATAGTCATATTAGCTGGCCTTCCTTATAGGTGCATGGATATTATTCTATCATTGACAGCATTGAATTTCAGGACAGATCTTGAGATGTCTTTTTTGATGATGAATGCAATCCCATTTCTCTTTAGTTTATCATTCCCAGCACAGAAGACCATATGATTCTCTGACTCAAATGGCCCATGCCAGTCCATTTTAGCTCACTGATGCCTAGAATGTCAATGTTTATACACTCCTTTTCTCTATTAATGATTTCTAATTTTCCTAGGCCTGCAGCCTGTGCTGCAGGCCTATGGCATATCCCTGTGGCATCTGATCCCATCAGATCTTGGAAGCTATGCAGGTTAGTACTTGGATGGGAGACCACCTGGGAACACCAGGTGCTGTAGCTTTGGAGACGGACCGAGCAATCCTCTCCCAAAAATATATCCACCATTGAAAACTCTATGAACAGCAGAAAAACACTGACAATAGTGTATCGTCTGTTGTACATAGAGTCACTGTGAGTCGGATACTGACTCCACAGCACCTAACAGCAACAACAATTTTCCTAGATTCATACTAAGTGCATTCCATGTTCCAATTTTTAATGCATGTTTACAATTGTTTTTCCTCATTTTGAGTCATGCCACATCCGGAAATGGAGGCTCCTGAGGTTTTACTCCACTTCCATCATCAGGGTAGAATATGTTTTAAGGAAACAACTCTTCCCCAGTAGTCTTTTGAATGCCTTCCATCCTAGGGGGCTTATTTACAGCACTATATCTCACATTGTTTCTTTGCTACTCATAGGGTTTTCAATGGCTAGCTGTTTCAGGAGTGGTTCACAAGGTCCTACTCCCTAGTCTGTCTGAGTCTAGAAGATCAACTGAAACCTGTCCACCATAGGTGACCCTGCTTGTATCTGAAATACCTATGGCATAGCTTTCAGCCTCATTGCAACATGCAAGCCCCCACAGTGAGGTAAACTGATGAGTTATACAGTATAGGCCCTCTGAAATGTTGCTGTCATTTACCTTTTGTAATATTTTCTCCAAACTTTTGCTGTGTTCCTTATTAACCTTCACTCATGTACATGCACACATGAACACACAGTTCATGAACTGTCTGTAGTAGGGACTTAGTAGGTATTCAGGGTCAAAAGAATATAGGGGAAGTCCTTGTCTTCACAGAGCCTTCATCCCTTGAAGCTCACGAAGCTTCACTTTTGTTGCCTATTCCCTTGATACCTAGAAGGTATTTTGCCTTGTTCTAAATCTGTTTATTTTTTAAGATTATCCTCATTCATTCATTAATTACATTTTACATAACACAATCCCCGTGTGTGTGTGTGTGTGTGTGTGTGTGTGTGTGTGTGTGTGTACCAGGGATTACGTTAGATCTGGGGACTAAAGGCCATGACAGCATGGCATGTGGTATTCATCTTAGAGCATCTCATACTCTAGTGAGAAAAATAGGGGCCCTGCATGAAAAAGAAAGATATGAAATATTTCATGCAAATAGCATATTTGTTGTTGTTGTTAGGTGCCATCAAGTCGTATCCAACTCATAGTGACCCTCTGTACAACAGGGGAAACACTATTGTCAGTGCTTCTCTGATGTTCATAGGGTTTTCAATGGCAGATTGGTTTTTGGGAGGGGGTTGCCAGGTCCTTCTCCCAAGCCTACAGCTTCTGGTGTTCCCAGGCAGTCTCCCATCCAGGTACTAACCAGGCCCGACCCTGCTTAGCTTCTGAGATCCGATGGGATTGGATGCCACAGGGCTACAGTTGCAGGCCAAATAGCATATAGTCAGTACTATACTTGATACTTAGATTCATATTTTTGTTGGGTCTTTGTATCAACATAATTATTTATTAAACAATTCAACAGATATGTATCATAAATCTATTATATTCCAGGCAGTGACCAGATGAAAATACTTCCTGCTTTTATAGATCCTTTATTCTAACAATGTCGACAGACCAATATAAGACACTTAGCAGTTTAAAAATGTCAAAAGAAACCCAGCAAAGAGATAGAAGATAGATGACAACACAGAGATTATATCCTTGCCAAGAAGATTGCAGTTCCATGAGAAATAGAGAAAATAAAATGGACTAAGATATTTTTTAAATTATGCAAAAGATTTGGTCTTGTAAGCCATAATTTTGGCTTAAAGTGTGCTATGAATCTGGTACACCATAAGTGCCATTGAAACAGGACTCATATCTCCTGAAATCCTAGTTCAAATTACTAGTTGTATTATTTTTAGCAAGTAATTGAAGCTTTCTTGACTGCAGCTTTCTCGTCGGTAAACTAGACCTCATAATAATATTACCTGCATATGGTTATACAAAGAATTAAGTAAGAGCCATGTGTATCCATACCATTAGCATAAAATATTCAAAAAAAGTAGAGATAGATGAAATGTGCTATTAAACAATTGCCCAGTTTCCACCCATAAAATCTACTAAGACTTATTTTGAAGTTATTAAAATCCCATGAAAATAATCCATAGTTAATTATTTGAAATGTGTATGGTTCTTTGGTTTCTAAAAGAGTAAGGTTTTTAGAATCTCAAGGAAGTTGATAGATAATTTGCTTTTTATTTTTGTCTGTCAACTAAGACTATTAGGAGGATCTTGGAAGCAAGATCACTGTCTCCTAATAATATGTGAAGAACTCAGAACAATTTAGATAAAATTACTGCAACTGAAATGATCCCAAGGTAACAATACATATTGATGTTCTCACGATGGAACGACAGCCCCTAAAGCATATGATAATATTCTTACATTGACACAAAATTCCAATTCAATGGAAATATAAAAGAGTTTGTTTAGAATCATAAAACTATGAACTTCTATTCATTACCCTGTCTTGCAAAAGAAAGGGAAAAAACAGTGCAAAGTGCCTTATACAAATATTAGCATATTTCATGATAATATAGTGAATTTGCTTATCATTAAAGAGCATGCGTATGAGTGTGTGTGCATGCATGTGTATATGTGTATACATTTGTTGTTAACATCTTTCAGGTTTACTTGAAATTTTGCCTTCCCTTTACATCAGCTGGCTTGCTTAATAATCTTTTTCTCTATGCTGCCCCTTCACTAATTGGGCAAATGTGATAATTTGTAATGGGTCTCTAACTCATTAGTGTAATTTAGTCAGGTTCTACTGTATTTCACCAGACATACAAACCAGGCTGCTGCACACATCTGTTTCTGGAGGTCTATTTCATAAATATCCACAATATTTCTGCTTTAAAAATGAGAAATGATTGCTCCTTAATCAGCTATTTGTTATACTGGGCTACATAAATATATGCAATGTCATCTGTAAATAATTTTAGGATAGAATATAACAAAACTTATCATTTGTATAGGGATTTAAAATTTACACAGTTCTGTCTTACATATCCAAACACAAAATCTCATGTATTCCCTTGTGAAGGAAGGAATTGCATATTTTTAAATTACTTAGAAGATAGCATTTTGTATTTCCAAACACAAGTTATTTGATTTATCCAGACACATGTTACAAGGTCTTGGTCATTTATTTAACCTCTCTAAGCTTAAACTTCCCCATCTTTAAAATTTGTATTAGTATCTCCTTTATAGTTTTTCCAGGGAGAAGGGTGAAATTTTTGGTAATGAATATGAAGTTCTAGACAAACAGTAAATGCAGAATGCATGCCAGTTGTGATTATACTAACATGGAAGATAAGAATATTGTCTTTTTAAAAAGATGCTTACACATAATGACAGAGAATTTAGATGATTGTCAACTACATAACAAGAATTTAAAGGAAAGAGTTGGAGGCCATTATAGAAAGACAGTGTGTGATCTCCATGTGGGTCAAGAAGTTGAACAGCCAACAGGTTGGAATCACCTTTTCTAATCTGAATCTAAGGTGCTTAAAATTATGAGTATACAGATGGGTTCCTACAGCAAATGACACAGATTTGAAAGAATTCAAAGATGTTGCCAAAGAGGAAAGTAGGACTGAGGTAGATATTGGAAAGTGGAAGATGAAGTAGTAAACTATTTAAAAATCCTTAACAGCCTGCAGGTGAGAGGACAGTTAGAGTAAGTATGACAGATAAGAACTGTTGCCTGACACTGAAGTTATTTTGCACCTTCTGTGGCCTCCACCTTAGAAAGACTTCAAGAAAGGTAATAGAACTAGGGAAATGTTTTCTCAGATTCTGGCTGTTCAGACCACTTATCACTATAGGATGAAAGAGGAATGAGTAAAATAGATACTGGAGATTGTAAATTCTTCTGGAACCATTCCCAGGCGCAGACAAGAGAGGATATTAGACTTTTTTCTGTTCTGAATCTCTTAGGTTAGTTCTCATCAAGGAAGAGGGTCAAGGTGTTATTCAAACAGAAGTCTGGTGAGTGACCCTTTATTTGTCCCACGGAAATTAATAGCTATGGCCAAGGGTTCATTCTTGGTTTACAGAAAACTCTATTGCTTCCTTGGGTAGATGACACAATCAGAATAAAATCTAACCATCTTTGGAGTCCATCTTCTGCTTCTCCTGGATGCTTGCCAAGGATTCAGAACCTATATTAAAAAAAAAGTCACCTTGTGAAACTGCCTCCCAAATTTCTAAATTTATTTTTGTGGAACTGTCATCCCTCCTGATTGAGAGAAAGAAACAGTGTCTTTCACACCTGTAAGAATTCCAACCTCAAAAATTGGGCTGAAGACTGAATGGCCACAGAGTAGCCCTGGATCAGCTCTTCCAGATTGTGTGAAGTGCCATTCCATTCTGGGCTGTCAGTTCTTAGACATGTTTGTTTGTACAACATGACATTAGTGATACTAGGACCACCTGACTGTTCAACAGACCATCAGTTCAAAGCACTAGTGCCCCTTCCAGGAATCAAAAAAAGAGACATACTCAGATCTTAAAGAAGAAGAGAAGCCAGACATGGTGGCACACGCCTATAATCCCTGATACTGGAGAGGTACAGGCAGGTGGGGCTGGGATTTAGCTCAGTGGGTAGAGCACTGCGCTGCAGTCTCAGAGGTCCCGAGTTCAATTCCCAGCACCACAAAAACGGGAGAAGGACCTGGCAATCCACTCCCAAGGCAATCCCAAAACAGCCAGCCATTGAAAACCCTATGAGGGTCGCTATGAGTCGGATACCGACTCGACGGCACCTAACAACAACAACAGGCAGGAAGATTGCAAGTATAATCCCAGAGTCTTGGGAGGCAGAGGCAGGAGGATCACAAGTTCAAGACCAGAGGCAGTCTGTGTAATTTAGCGAGACCCTGTCTCAAAAAAGAAAAAAACAATGGGCTGGATTTGCAGCTGAGTGGACTAGCACTTGCAAAGCATGCAACCACAAGGCTAAAGTTCAACATGAGATTAATTGGGGCATGTGGCCCTGGAGCTAGATGCTACTTCTAAGGATTCATTACCTTGGACAAATCACAAGTTATATGGACCTCAGTTCTCTCATCAGTATCCTGAGAACAATGATACTCCTTTATCTAACTGTGAAGTTCTTTGCATATCATCTGGAATATTATAAAATTAAAACATGACATCTGTTTATTTTATGGGTTTTTTTCAATGCATTTTACAGAACTCTGACCCATATTTAGTTGGACCTAACTCGACAGCACCTAACAACAACTACCACCTAGAAACACCTTTTTATATATCTCCTTAATCTATTCACACTGATAATGCAAAGATCTAAAATTTTTTATCTTCTCTTTAGAAATATTGTTGCTTTGACCTATATACAGAGGGCCAAACTCAAGTAGTCCTTTCTTCCTTAAACTTCCCCAACCACAAACTTCATAGTGATAACTGCCTACTCTGGATTTCAATTATCGACTCTATCATTTTTGGCTCTAAAAATCCTGTAATATCTTGGTTAGTGAGCTAATTTCTCCTTTGCCAATATAGTGTCAATTAAAATGTGTTAATTTATTTTTTAGGGGAAAATTATATTGCTTACACTTTTGTGTTCCATGCTATGACTGTAAATACAAAAGGGAACCAAATATGTGCTCAATAAACAGATGTTCAATAAATGGCACTAATGAAATGATCACAGAAGCAAAAGAATATAGGATTATCCATCAAACCATTCACTGAGAATTTTGATTTCCTTATGTAAAATGATCTTGACCTTGATCCATGAGATAGTTGTGAGATTTAGGAATAGGAATATGGTTTCTTTGATGGTTGACTGGTCTTTAAATACATGGTGCTAGTCAAAATGAGTCTTGGAAGAAAAATATGTACAAGATATGGAGAATACAATTCCATTGAAGAAAGCTTTGGGAAAATGGAGCCATGCATGTAGTGATGGCAGAGTTGAAAATCAAACTTCAAACTGGGCTTGGGGGAGCACATCTGTAATCCCAGTTACTCAAGAGGCTGAGGTAGGAGGATCATAAATTCAAGGCTAGAGGCAGCCCACATAGCTTAGTTAGACCCTGACTCAAGACAAAAATAAAACAGGGCCTGGGGTGCAGCTTGGTGGTAGAATGCTCATATAGTATGTGTGAGGCTCTGGATTCAGCAACCCCCTACCCTTACAAAAAAAAAAAAAAAAAAGAAAGAAAGTAAAAAAAAATAATGTCAAATGTGAAATAGCAAAGTCAAATAACAGGGGAGCCATGCAGTGAAGCATAAGAAAGCAAGGAAAAAGAGAACAAAGGAGGAAGCATCAGCCAGAAGAACACAGAAGAATTTAGCCATTCCTGGGCTGCATAGACCCTATTCTAACAAAGTGTTGGCAGCCAGGAGGACATTCAGAAAAATTTAAAGCCATTTTCATTTTTGCTCTTATGTTCAGCACTGAGATAGAGCAAGTTTATGGATGAGTTGTTTAATGCTTAATAATAGCTCAGAATCCTTGGTAGATAAATGTTCCTGATCAAAAGTCACATATAAATATGATTTCCCTTTGAAAAAGGAAGTGGAGCATTTATCTTATGTGATTCTTTATTCAAAGTGTTTATCTTTACTATGCATGAGCATCTCCAACAGGCAAAAATTAGTAAAGCCATTTACTGTGTAACTAATTATTTGCATGTTTGGGGGTTTTCAGCAAAAGTTTTGCCTTTATTAAAATGCTTGCCTTTCAAACATATTTTTCACTCTTTTTGTCTTAATATATATGGGAAAGTTTTCTTTGCTGAACACTTCTTAAATATTGATTATTTACGAAGTTCCAGATACACATGGTCACAGGTTTTAGTTATTTCTCAGTTGATGGAGTGCTGCTCTGTGTTCACTGAGTCCCTGAGTTTGGTCCCCAACACTTAAAAAATAAAATGGGAGAAGGATGTGGCTATCCACTCCCAAAGCAATTCTGAAATAGCCATTGAAAACTCTATGAGGGTCACAATGAGTCAACAACATATTGTTAAAATGTACATCCTGCTCCTATACCTTACTGTTGTTAGGTGCTGTGGGGTCATTTCAGACTCATAGAGACCCTCATAGGGTTTTCAATGGCTGATTGTTTCAGGGTTTCCTTGGGAGAGGAATGCCACATCCTTCTCCCATTTTTGTGGTGCTGGGAATCAAACTCAGGACCTCAGAGACTGCAAAGGGGCACTCTACCAACTGAGCTACATCTTAGCCCCATACCTTATTGCATAAAACATAAATATATAAATGAAAAGGACCCCCACAAAAGATTAAAATCTTTCATCCTTTAGGACTTTACCATCATATTTAATTACTAAGTTGTTTCACACACACACATACACACACACACACACACACACACACACGTATGCGCATACACATGCAAACACAGGAACAGCCAAAACACCAAGAATAGAATAGATAAAAATATAATTGAATATCTACATTATGTATCAAAGATAGATTTTTTTCAGGGATGAGAGAAAGTATAATTAAAATTTTCTTCTTTTTTGGAAACACTAAGTCAAAGGAAGGCTGTTGCCTCTTCTCTTTATAAAGAAAGCTTCCAAAATGTGACATTTTCTCATATTTACATCCGAGCAGTGAATTGCATTCTCAAGCTCACAACATTTTAGGACCTGACTGTAGAAAAAATTTCTCAGTTTATAAAATTCTGACTTAATTCTCTCTTTCTCAGTCTCTTTCCATACTCTATACCAAATAACTCATTCAATTAACATGTTCTTCACTGTACTGATATTACTAGAAAATAGTTTTCTTTCTCTCTTTCATACTTTCATGGTCAGACAGCAAAGATATTCACTCTTCTGTTCACCCAGGTGACATTACAAGTTTTATAACATCTGGAGTACAAGAATATTTATACAAACTGAGGTTTCAGGACATTATCATAATTATTACTGTTATTGCTAATAATCATAAGTAAATAAATGTACCTATGACAGAGATAATTTTATTGAACACAACTACATTCTAATCTTTATTCTAAGTACTTTATACATATTATGTTTTCATCTTTAAGAAACAAAACCCTGCAAGGGCAACTGAAGTAGAAGACCCCACTTGATATCAAACATTCCAATAAGGTTTAGGTAATTATAAAAGAAATATAGATCTGCTTCAAGATCCAGATTCCATTAAAGACCACCAAATTTGTAGCACTGAAAATGTACTATATCAAGGACTCATTAGCTGAGGGAGGGACACTTCAGAGGTCTTTTAGAGGCACTAAGGCAATATATTTCCATGGATAGAGCGGGTCCTGCTTTGAGGACAGGATTATTTGATTTACATTTAGAGAAGGCTTGCTCGGGTATGTCTATGTTTTGGGACCTATATGAAGAAACATTAGGTTTGCTACTTGAAAATAAAAGAAACCATGGTGCAGATTAGATAGGAGCTTTGGAGTGAGCCAGAATTTGGGGGATGGAGGAACATTTGCCTCGTCTATAATACGAGAATAATAACGCTACCTTGCTGATCTTTTTTGTGTGTCAGAAGTATGAATAAATAATCTAAAATACCTAGCACATTTCCTGGCACATAGAATACATTTGTTGATCATTTGAGATAATAATGATTTATTACCTTACCTCAACCTGTGCTGTCAATATAATCTGCAGTACATTACACAGAAAATACATAATTTCCTTGATTCAGTACAGAAATCCAACAACAAATTATGATGCTTAAGGCTGCAGTAGAGGCCAATGAACTTGTGTTTCTTGTTTTCATTAACTGACCTGTTTCTTTCCTTTTGTGCTGTCCTAGAACTGATTTTAAAGAATGGCATTTAAAACGCAAAGAACATGGGTCTAGTCTTCCTTCCCAGCAGGCTGTAAAGTAGACTTCATCCATTCACTGCACAGATAGGAAGAACCCACAATCTGAAGGACAAAATCCTCCTCCCTCCATGCACAGGGAAAGGCTGACTTTGCAGAACAGAAATACCTGGGTCAAGTGGTACCAGCCGTGCAGAGTTAGCAAAGCAGAATTGGCCTCATCACTGACAGCTCAGCTCGGCTACATTAATAGGAGCAAGGTTTTTTACATTTTTTGCAATATGTTCTTGAGCTAAATAAAGGTCATACACAATGACATAGCACCACATGGGTCAGATTCTGGCAGAGGAATCTTAATTCTATTTAACAATCAAGTCAGAATTCCAGGGGGCAGCCCTAAAAATTGCAACATGCTGGGTCCAAATACAGAGATTGCAAAAAATGTGATATGAGCAGAGGACCCTTCTACACTTCCTGCAGCAATAATCACAGTGCCAGTACCTGATAGTTGTTTAATAAATAGTCATTCTTTCTTTATCTTTGAAAATATAAGATGCTAGATAAAGAGTAAGGTAAATGTTATTTGCAGACATATGGATGCATACACATGATTCTCTTTACTTACATTCAGTATCATTTTGAAAGTTGTGAGCACAAGTATCATGATATCTGGAAAGGGTGCTCAGGCTGCTCTGAGAAAGGGTCTGATAAAACCATGATGTATGAAATGAGCCAATTTATGGAGGTACACCTTTATCTCTCCACTTTTACTTAGGTCTCACATTATGCTTGAGGCTTTTGCCTGACCTCATAAGGATAAAAATATACCGAATTAGGTTGGTCTTTCTAATTCCTAAACCACATTAAGAGGAGTGATAGACTATATTTGAACTACCTGTAGAGTTCCAACATTGGATCAATGATTTTTACCCGGTATATTACATACAATCTTTTATTCATTATAGAAGCCCCTTTGATTGCTTGCTCCTATTTTACAGATTAGATAACTGAGACTCCAAGAGATTATCTGACCCCACGTCTGTCCACCTCCAAGCCAATACTATCACATTCTCTTGCTAACATCATCTTTATCTCAGCCTTGTAATCCTGGTCTGTCTCCTAAATGCAATCCCATGTGATATTTATTATGATCTGTGCTATTATTATAAATAAATATCCTATTTGCAAAGTTTACAAGTATAGCTTAAATTTTAGTCAGCAGTTTCATTATACACTGGAGATCTTGGAGCCTACCAACTCAAGGATAGCCTGTGTATTCCCGTAGGTACGTCTAGAGAGGCCAAATGTCTGTCTATATGGCTCTGTCTTTCTCTCTCACACAAACTCTTTCTTTCTCTCTTTCTCTTCTTTTCTCCCTTCTGGATACCCAATGCCAGTGGATTCAGGTCATTACATAATTTCTATTTTTCATGAACCAAAGTTATGCCTTCTATAGATTTGCCAATTGCTTACATATGTATACATGCTAATATGCACATGCACATGCCTATACACATGTGCTCTCTTTCTCTTTCTCTCTTTCTCTTC